>JASDQU010105002.1:339457-358310 GCA_032191745.1 Picea mariana
CGGAGCAATAAAATAAAACAAATGCAGAAACAAAACACAGAAGACACACAATACAAGAGAGACACAGATTTACGTGGTTCACCCAGTGTGGGCTACGTCCACCAGAGAAATTGCCAGGTCCTTCCTTTATTATTATCCAGCAAATGAAGGGATACAACCTACAGCAAAACCCGTTATAACTTCCTCTTCTTTCTCTCACAGTCTCCTCTCTCAGAATACAATATTCACCATCAACAATAGCCGCAATACATTTCCCTCATAAAATAGGGTTGCCTTCTAGGGAAAAAAAAAACCCTAACATAATCTCTACTGTTAGATCTACGACCTTATAATGAACAGTCCAGATTTACAATGAAATTACAATATACTTTTATAAGGCAATTTTTGCTTCGGGGGCTTCGCCCCCAAACCCCTGTTGGGGNTACCATTAGATCTGCGACCTTATAATGAACGGTCCAGATTTACAATGAAATTACAATATACTTTTACAAGGCAATTTTTTCTTCGGGGGCTTCACCCCTAAACCCCCGCTGGGGGCTCGCTTGCCCCCAGAACCCCCAGCTAGGGGGATAGCCCCCCCGGACCCCGCAGAGGGGGTACCCCCCCTCTTCACTCCCCCGCGTGGAAGAGTGTACATACTTCTAGGGTGTAAATACTTCATGGGGTATAAACACGGCTGAAAGCAAGGACCTCTGAATCAGGAAGATAATCAGGCTCCACAACCAACACAGTGTTGGAGCATCAAAGGACACCTCAAGTGATGGGAGTTGTGAGATGGGGCACAATGGGCCATAAGGGAAAAACAAACCAAGGGATCAAAATTTGTATATCAAATACCACAAGGACTATGTTTTCCCCAAGGATTTGTATAATCCATAGGTATAGTTCCCAAGGAAAGATGAGCACATGAAAATATTTGTGATGCAAGTGGCATTGATAAATTATGACATCCACAATCTAGCCTGCTTCCTTGAGTTAGCACTAGGGGCATACTAAGAATTGATGAGATGCCTTACACTATTGTTGTTTGCATTTAAGAATTTGTTCAAGTCAGTTATCACCAACTTACTCCATGATCCATGCTTTGGGACCTCAACATCCATGAAAAAACATGTGAGGCTTTCATTGTAGTGGATTGTACTAGCGTGATCTAGGTTAACAACAAGATTAGGAGTGATGAAGATGGATCTAAGCTATCACTAAGTTGTTGTAGGAATGAAATGTAATTTTCAACATGTTCTCATCACCACTGGTTTTGGAGGATGAAGAAGAAGAGTAGACAAATATATGCTTAAAATACGACATGGAAATATTTATGCAAGTATACAAGATACTCTACATAAATAGTCCAACGGTGGTCATGGAAACACAACAACTATCTACCATGGTGTTTTGAACTTGTCACATGGGGGAGTGATCTAAGTAGACCATCCATGTGGTGAATGTGTGTGAAAGTGGGGTCAAATTAAATAGAGTCCCATACTTAACCAATCATATCCTTTAGTGCTAAATGGATGCATAGGATAGGAATCAAGATTTTTGGTATGGAAGCTTCTTTGTCTTGTTATCTTCCTTGTAGTGGGGCAATCCAATGGGTATAGATTTTTCATCAAGAGATCCAAACTTGAGTTCATCACAACCATGTATAAAGAGTTATCCTACACCACTGAAAAGGCTATGTAGGTGATGATTAACACTATCTTTGATGGATACTGAAAAACCATGTGGGATGTGGATCCATGTGGGATGTAGTCTAGAAAACTTCAAGGATCCCCAAGGAATCAATCAACACACATGTGAAATGGTGTCAATTTGGGGTGAGTAGGCATTATTGCTACATGTGACGACAACCAAGGGACTATAGCAGATAAAATGATGCATAATTCAAGTCCCTCAACTTCATGCTAACTCCAAAACGTGTAGAAAGGATATTGAAGAGATTACTAAAAGAATGGGAGGATCTATGAAAGAGGCAAGGGAAGAAGAAATTGATCCAAATGATTGTTTATAGAATAACACAATTTAAGATTTCATTTGTTAGTCCAGAAGAAGTTCCCATATGGATGAGGAAGAAGTAGTCATGGGTTGTTATGGAAGAAGCGAAAAAACCTTGTTTGCAAAGTCAAATAACTCAAATATCAGTGGAAGGAAAGGGCCTATTGATGTTGGTATTGGGGCCTTCAACTCAATATGAAGAAAAATATTGCAACTTCCTCCAATTTTCAAGGCTCCAAGTCGTAAGGTGATTTACAATATGTCTACATCACCCAAGGTCAAGGATACAAGAATTGTGGCTGAATTGGAAGCCTTGTTGCTACAACAGATTAGGGTCATGCAATCTTTCGTGTTGTGGTTCCATAAATTCTTCCATTAGCATGTCATAGGTGAAAAATGACAAGCACTATTAAATCCTAGGTCTGCACCTCTTCCTTCTATTCCTCCATCAGCCCATACATCTCTCAACCTAGTTTTTACTTAGCTTCTTTTCAATGGTGTGTTGAGTCATTTTAATTTATTTTTATCTTCCTATTTGCTTTTCATCATTTCCTTTCTCTTTATAAGGTTAATAAAAGTCATGATTTGAATTGACTAAGACACATCACCATGGTTATGTCACTGTTGGGTTGCAGATAGGCTAACTTAAGCCTTTGATGCAAAAAGACATTGATTGCAAGAATGCCTCTATTCTTGCAAACAATAGAAAAAACATTATTTTATGAGTTTTAACGTTCAAAAAATATTTAAAAGTTTAAATCATGGTGTATTGGCACCTCACATGTGTTTGCATCTCCCTGTGCACTCGAGATCATGTGTATTTCCACCAGTTCATCCATCATTACAAACTTCATGTTGATATCATGTATGTTTGCGCCTTGAGATGTTATTATTACAGGTTGTGTGTAATTATCATTACAGGTGGTAAATGAACCTGAAATAACGCATACACTCGACCATTATTCTCAATAAAGGAAACTAAAGCACGATGGTGTCACATTGAGAGAGTTGGTAGCTAAGCAGGGGTTTTCTAAAGGGAATGTTTATGATGCTATATCATTGCATGTTGGGGCAGAGCTAAAAACAACCAAAAGAAGATAGAGAAGATGTTTCCAATTCAAACAAACAAAGCACATGACTATATAGATTCGGAAGGGTGATGGAGTTGGTTATCTTCAGTTACCATTCTTTGTCAAATAAATTAAAACATCAAAGAACACTATAGCACTCCTATATTATGTAAGATGCCAGATCCTCCGAAATTATTTGGTTATTTATCAAAACCTGCAAGATACATCATGGATTTTTCCACGTAGAATTCAGTTATTGTTTATTGGAAACATGTGTTATCAAGCCTTTAGCACCATTGTTGAAGAAAAAATGAATGTCATGTGTGTTAAAGACACTTGAAAATTTATCTACATCCGTTGGTGATCGAATAGGTGAAAAGAGAACTAGGTGTCACTTAATTGATCAGGAAAATGGAATTATTGGATTAATCAACAAAGGAACACCTGGCACAACTAATAGTTGAGTAATCTTTAAGTATCTTGTTCCAGATTTATGGGTCAAGATATCAAGCTCTGAAACATCCAAATGATGAAATGAATAAGAAAATTTAGAGTCTACAACAACAACAAAAAAAGATCTTGAAATGCAGCACACTAATTGCAAAGAAAGTATCAAAAGTTGCAGAAGAAAAATCAAAAGGCGTTGCCCGAATTTTCTGAAAAACTTTGTTTTTCCCTGTTTTAGTCATTGTCTTTCGGCATGCCTCCCAAACATTTGGAGATGAATTTTTGAAAACCGAAAGTTTTTTTTGTCAGGAACAGGCCTATTCACAACAACCTCTATCATTTTTTACATAGGTATCATATTTTGGGATAATCAAAGAGATATTTGAGGCCATTTTTCCCAGAAATTTGCCAAATGATATGTTAATCCCTATTTTAGTCATTGTATTTTGGCATACAATTTGAACATCTAGAGGTGTATTTTTAAAAACTGAAAGATATTTTTTTTGTAACGAGCCCATTCATAAAAAAATCTCTCATTTTTTACACAGGTATCACGGTTTGAGACAATCGAAGAGATATTTGAGGCCATTTTCCCCATGAATTCACCAAATTATGGGTGAGTTTTGATCTAGTGTTGAAGGTTGGTCTCCAATTTTTAGTATACGTGGACATCCATGCACAGTCAACTTCCAGCCACAACCTTTGAAGAATTTTTTTGTGGATTTGTTCCACTTCAGTTATCATCTTTAGTTATAGTTGCACTTACCTAGTTTTGTTGCTTTAGTTAAAGGTACTTCTACAAATTGTAATAAATGGTCATTTTATTTTTGATATGAACAATATTTTTTCATTGTCGAATTGAGGGGAAGCTATGAACTGATGCTTCAACCCAAATCCACTCAGGTCAAAGAAATGTTTACAATTTGTAATTAAAGAGTGCTAGTCAAGTTGGATCTATAGGATCTAGTTTTGATGTAAAGTTGAACTTTAGAGTTTAGATCCTAGATAGGAAATTGAACCTCCTCTTGATGAGGATAAATAGATAGATCTATGAATATAAAGGGGTTTAGTTTTTGGAATATCAAGCATCCAAATTTTGGCTGGGACCTGAAGCATAAGACTATAAAGTTTCCTACCTTGGCGAATATAATTTTTGGTGACAGATTTTGTTTTCTTCTCAAATCTTTCTTTGTATTCTTAATCTTATCTAGATTCAAATTGGAAATATATGGAAAGTGTTGTTTCCCTTTCTTTCATTTATTGTTTCAATGAACTGTTTATTACTATGTAACCTGATCTCAGCTATTGTTTTCAATAAATAGTTTATTGTAATACAACCTTGTTTGGATGATTTGTGTCAAGATACATGTTTTAGATATGGAATATTATTCCAAGTATGGAATTTCATACAACAGGAAACATATTGTATGCTTGTTTGTATTTCCTTGTTTTACTCTTCATATCTTTACCTGCTCACCAATTTGCATGCCACAAACTAAGGGAAACCTTACAGAGATATTTTTGAATAGTCCAACCAGGTCTCTACCCTTGAAAACCTATCTCTCAGCTGACCAACAAACTTAATTCATAAAAAAAACCCATCATTCCAAAACATGAGGTGGCCTAGCTCTGCCCTTTAGCAGTCACGTGCAGACCTTAGGACCAACATCTTCTTGCGTCATTGTCGGGGAATGAAGTAACAAAGTAATATTTCCTTGGGAGAATGACAATGATAAGATATGGTTGATGGTGAACAAAATCCAGACACATTCAGACTATAGATCATTCACCTAACGACTCTTTGGTTAAAGAATCCAATGGTGAATCCATAGTTTAAAGAAGTCATATTTTCAGATGGAAGCCATCTTGGCTCAGAGGTTTTCTCCTCTTAATTTCTCTGTTGTTCCTGGTTTTTCAAATGATGTTCCTACTATAGATGAGTGGGGTGGTTACTTGCATGGATTTAGAGAAGATAGAGATGATATCTCTACAGATCATTTGCTTGAATTCCATGAAGGCATGCATCAATTGGGTATACATCATGAGGATGTATTAATGAAAATGTTCATGTACTCATTAGAGGGAGAGGCATGAGAATGGTTCATATCCTTATCGTCTTCTAGTATATATTCTTTAAAATATTTCCATGCTTACTTTCATAATCACTGCAAGAAATATTTTTCAGCTGACCTTCTTTTTTAACATTGTTGTGAAGAATTTGGATCTTATATTCAACATTCAATTATTAGTTCTTCTAGTAGTGAAATGAAAGGTATATTTTCATTGAAGAAGTGGAGGAAGATTCAATTACATATGAGTCTTTTTTTAATTATTTTATCCAGAAAGATGATGTTGGGCATTACATTAATGATTAAATTAATGATAACAAGGTTTTGGATACATTTTCCATTATTTCAGATGTCTCAATTAGTTGTTGTTATGATGAATCTATTGTTATATTTTCTCATAAATATTTGGTTAACTATGAAGAAAGTAGTGTTGATGGCCAAACACAAGAAACTCTTTCTCAGAATTTCCAACAACCATTTCTTGGACTTGGAAAACCAGTATATCACAGTGATGAAGGTTGTCGAATAGATTATGAGGAAACAATTGTTTCAAAATTGGCTCAAGAGGTATCTTCTACAGAATCTATGATCGATTATGGTTTAGATAAGGAATTATTCGTGCATCATCATACTCTTGAAAAAAATTCCACTTTAGGTTACAATGAAATAAATGATGAGCCTTTAAAGGAAAATGAAGAGATTGTTTGAAATCATTATTTACAAGATGCACAACTTTCTGATGCACCTATTTGTGATTATTATTATGATTTTGATAATGATTTACACAAGCAACAAGTAGTATTTTCCTCTTCTGAAAATTTTGATCAACCTAGTTATGATGAAGATGTGCTTACTCCGCAAGATCATTTTTCTTCTCAGCCATTTTATGTTACAAAGTCTCATACATAAATTATTATTCAAAAGGAATTTGAGAAGGCCTTTTCATTTAATGATCCTCAATTGTTTGATGATTATGAGGAAAGTAATGTTGAAGGTCATGAACAAGTTTTTCTCCTTTCTTCTAAAAATATTGAGTAGTAGATTCAAGATTTCTTCAAGCTTGAATATGACATCTTTCAATCAGAAATAGAAGAATCTCAACAAGAAAAAATCATCCATGGAAGTCAAATCAAATAATGTATTGCTACTTATCCATAAATGTATGGTTCTCATGTTTTTCCATATCCTGTAGCAGTCTATATGAAGTCAAATTGGATTAAATAATTTTATGCCATTCATTTTGTGAGGAAGAATTTCAAAACTTTAAGTATAGGCTTCAAGATTGTAAGTTGTTGCTAAATTTTTCAGTTTCTACTATCATATTCGTACGTAAATATGGAGGTCAGTTTCAAATTGTTAATCAGTTCCTTAGAAGGCTTCACTGGAAATCTGATTACACATGATTACTTGGTTTTCAACTGAGTAGAGTAGGGGTGTGTTGAATAATCTCGTCATTCAAACATTTCATTTTCAGTTTGTTTATACAGTAGATCAACAATAAGACTCCATCACCCAATGGATTTGGAACTGTACAAGAGATGGAGATTCTCATATTGCAATTTTCTTGCATAGTGCTTTGTTTCATCTTGCAATTTTTGGTGTGCATGATACAAATGTTTTTTAGAATAGATTGAGGCGGGGCAGAAATAAAGAACCAGGAACACAGTCTGTTGTATTTATCACCTCACAGGGAAGTGATATCCCCAATTGTAGCTGATGTTGAATCATAGGTCTGCGCCTCTTCCTTCTATTCCTCCATCAACCCATCCATCTATCAACCTATTTTTTACTTAGTTTCATTTCAATGGTGTGTTGAGTCATTTTAATTTATTTTTATCTTCCTATTTTATTTTCATCATTTCCTTTCTCTTTATAAGGTTAATAAAAGTCATTATTTGAATTGAATAAGGCACATCAACATGGTTATGTCAGTATTGGGTTGCAAACAGATTAAATTAGGACTTTTGATGCAAAAATACATTGATTGCAAGAATGCCCCTATTCTTGCAAATAACAAAAAAAATGTTATTTTATTAGTTTTAGCATTCGAAAAATATTTAAAAGTTTAAATAACAGTGTGTTGATACCTCACATGTATTTGCATCTCCCTGTGCACTCGAGATCGTGCATGTTTCCACCAGTTCATCCATCATTACAAACTTCGGGTTGATATCATGCATGTTTTCGCCTTGAGATGTTATTATTGCAGGTTGTGTGTAATTATCATTATAGGTGGTAAATGAACCCGAAACAACGCATAAACTTGACCACTATTCTCAACAGAGGTAGCTAGAGTATGATGGTGTCACCCTGATGTTATGGAATAATCCCCCTGCGGATAGGTGGATCTTCCCTTGGATTAATTATAAGTTTTAAACCTATGAAGTAAAGAAATTCATATAGATTCTTAAGCAAAACATAATTTAATCAATGGCGCATACACAGAGTACACAGAGATTTTATACCAGAAACCCTCAACCAAGAAAACCTTCATTATATTCATTATATCAAATTTCACCATTCACCATACAATATATACAATGTTTTTAGGTATTCCATAGATACCAAAACCCTAATCCCTTAATCCGAGATTAATTTAGAAAACTGCTAATAATATCAAAATCTACTAAAAATAGCAAAAAAACGCCAAAAAAAAAACCCGGGGCAATACACATAACTAGGGGGGCATATCGTCAGACGCAGTTGTCGAATCTGACGGACTCACACACACACATGAAAAGAATATAACACATACCCAACATTCTCCCACTTGTTTTTTTCTTTGCATCCAGGGGTACAGGGGATTATATAGTCAACAATTCAGGGCAACAATGCCCATTGTTACTCTACACCAGGAGAACATTTATGTTCTAACAGACTTTGTCAATGTATCTGAAACATTCTTCAAAGTGTCAACCTTTTCCAGTGACACCTTATTTTCCTCAACCATGTCTCTCACAAAGTGATATTGAACATCAATATACTTTGTCTTCGAATGATAAGTTGGGTTCTTTGCCAGGAAGATTTCACTCTGTCTGTCACAATCTAATCTCACTTCTTGTTGTACAAACCTAATGCCTAAACACAATATTTGTAACCATACTGCTTCCTTTCTTGCATGAGTGGCTACCATGTATTCAACTTCTATAGTTGAGAGTGCTGCTACAGCCTGTCTTTTGCTCATCCAACTAATTTCTCCTCCAAATAGGTTAAACACATACCCACTTGTAGATCTTCTGCAATCCAAATCTCCAGCCTAGTCTGCATCAAAAAATACATGTATGTCCACCACTCTGTCCAATCCTGGTCTTCCTTGGTATCACAATCCATAACGGGTAGTGCCACGAAGATACCTGAAGACCCTCTTTACTGTTGTCCAATGCTCCTTCCCTGGTTTTGACACATACCTGCTTAAAACTCCCACTGCATGTGAAATGTTCGGTCTAGTACATACCATTTCATACATCAAATTGCCAACTGCACTGGTATATGGAACATGGGATATGTGCTCTTCTTCTTCCTGTGTCTTGGTACACTGATCTGCAGATAACCTTACACCTATAAGAATAGGAACCTTGATCGGTTAACTTCCATGCATATTAAACCTATGCAATATCGTCTCAACATATTTTCTCTGATTCAACCAGAGTTTCCTTTTTGCACGATCTCTTGTAATATCCATTCCTAGAATGAAGTTAGCAGCACCAAGATCCTTCAAGTCAAATTTGGAGGATAGATGTGATTTCACCTCCTTGATAACATCCATGTTATTTCCTACCAACAACATGTCATCAATATACAACACTACATAAATGAAGTGATTACCAGCCTACTTGGAATATACACAGTGATCAGCCCTGCTTATTACAAATCCCAATCCAAGGATGTATGTGTCAAACTTTTGGTACCACATCCTAGGTGATTGCTTCAGACCATATAGTGACTTCTTTAGCTTACAGACTAGCTCTGTCTTTCCCTTCACTACAAAGCCTTATGGCTGCTTCATGTATATTTCTTCTTCCAGATCCCCATGTAGGAATGTTGTCTTCACATCCATATGTTCCACTTCAAGATCAAAAGGAGCAGCAATAGATAAAATAAATCTAATAGAAGTTAACTTAGCAATAGGAGAAAAAATCTCAACAAAGTCAATTCCCTCTACCTGGTAATAACCTTTTGCTACTAACCGAGCTTTGTATTTTTCCACTTTACCTTGTGCATTAAACTTCTTCTTGAAAAACCATTTGCTACCAACCGATTTTCTTCCAGCTGGAAACTAAACTATATCCCATGCCTCATTCTTATCCAAGGCATCCATTTCTTCAACCATGGCCTTCTTCTAGAGTTTACCATCCTTTGAATTCACTGCTTCCCTGACAGTTCTGGTATCATCATCAGTAATAGATAAAGCAAAATTGGAACAAAAATCAGGTGGACTATACCTTTCTGGTTGTCTTCTATCTCTCACTGATCTCCTCAATATTGGGATATGAGGTTCTTCTTCTTCTTCTTTTGCTTCCTCTTCTTCAGATGATTCATATTTTGCATCATCCAACTCAATCTCTATTTTCTCAGGTTCGTCTTGCATTGGTAGGAATTCATGTTTGGACACATCGTTTACCTCTATGAAAACAACATCTCGACTGTAAACAGTCTTCTTCGTTTCTGGGTTTCAAAGATTATAGCCTTTCACACCATCTTTATAACCAATAAAGATACACTTTTCATCCTTTTTATCCACCTTACTTCTATTTTCCTTTGGAACATGTACATAAGTATCACAACCAAACATTCTAAGATGTTGCAGAGAGTGTTTATTTCCATACCATACCTCGTGTGGAGTTTTATCATCCAACGCTGATGAAGGTGATCGATTGACCAGGTAACATGATATACCCACTGCCTCTGCCCAGAATTCCTATCCTAACTCGGCACCGTTGAGCATGCTCCTTGCTTTTTCCATCAGTGTCATGTTCATCCTTTCTGCAACTCCATTCTGCTGAGGAGTGTATGGAGTAGTATTTTTCCTTGCTATACCACACTTCTTACATAATTCTTTGAATTCATTTCCACAGAATTCTCCACCATTATCTGTTCTCAATACCTTTATTTTGTTCTTTGTCTAATTTTCTTCCAGAGCCTTAAACTCTTTAAATTTATCAAATACCTCAGATTTCTTTATAAGAAAATAAATCCATGTGTACCTTGAGAAATCATCCATGAATGAAACATAATACACAGACTTACCTAGTGATGGAACAGGCACAGGTCCAAACACATCATTGTTATGAATTCTAAGATCCCCTTTTCTCTTGTAGCACCAAATGGGAATCTTACTCGATTCTCTTTACCATATATGCAATGTTCACAGAAATCAAAATCCAAAGTGCAATTAGACAGACCTTAAACCATGCCTTTACCGTGTAGTATTTGAAGGCCCTTTTCTCCAATATGCCCAGTGTTTGATGCCACAGCATGGTCTTCTTTTCAGGGATGATATTGGTCTTGTCTTCTTTATTTGTCTGATCAAGGACAACAGAACTATTACACCCATTAGTATAAGTGCTTCCCAACAACTTGTACAGATTTCCACACCGAACTCCCCTTATCAACACCATTTCCCCTCGTACCATCTTGCAAGTGTTCCTTCCAAATACAGTATCCACTCCTGCATCATCCAACTTGATTATAGATATTAGTCTCCTAGAAAGTTTTGGAATGTGCAGAACCCCAGGGAGAGTTCTAATCCTTCCATCTTTTAGCAGCAACTTAACCCTTCCACGTCCTAAGATTTTTGTTGTCAAATCATATCCTAGGAATACATCACCACCATCATATTTTTCATATTCAGAGAACCACTCCCTATGAGGAGACATATGGTATGATGCACCTGAGTTGATCAACCATAAATCACAGTCTGCATCTGTACTTGTAGATGTTAGGTAAACATCACCTCCTTCTTCAGTGGAGGTTTTCGCCTCTGTGGAAGAGGTACTATGAAATTCCTTTGGTTTTCAACCTTCTTAGACTTGCAATCTTTCTTATAATGCCCTATTTTAGCACACTTCTAGCATTTCCTCAAAGATTTTCCTAGAGACTTAGATCTACCTGTAGATTTAGATCTCTCCCTTGAAGGCTTACCAGGATTCTTGTCTTGGGTATGACCTCTTACAAATAAAGCATCTGTGCTATGACCATCCATGTTTTTCCACCTCATCTCTTCAGATAACAAGGATGCAACTACATACTCATACTTCGATGTAGATTGAGTGGTACTAACTATTGCTACAACCAAATTATCCCAAGAGTTTGGAAAAGAACATAAAAAAGTAATACACTTATCTTCTTCTGCAATCGTAATATTAACAGAGACAAGTTGACTTACCAGAGTATTAAAGGAATTTAGATGTTTTTTCACAGAATCTCCATCTTCCATCCTAAGATGATACAGCTTATTTTGAAGAAACAACTTGTTTACCAGTGACTTTGATTGATACAATTTCCCCAACTTATCCCATAGTTCCTTGGCTATAGATTCTCCTGAGACATTTAACAACACTAAATCTTCCAGGCAGAGTCGAATAGTACTCCTGGCTCTTTTGTCCAACTTCTCCCAATCTTCCTTCGACATACCAGTAGGTGGTGTAGTAGTAGTTTGTGTACTAGTAGGTTGTGTACCAGTAGCATGTGTGCTAGTAGACGGTGTACCAGTAGGCTGTGTATCAGGATCCACAACGATCCATTGTTCTTTGTCTACAAGAAGGTCCTCCATCTCAAGCTTCCATAGCTCAAATTTTTTACTGTTGAACTTCTCTATCTCGATTCTAGAAGATCTCACCATTCCTCTTTCTACACTCGGATAACCACTGCAAAATCTCCCACTAAACCCAGGTTTATCACAGACCCAAGATCAACTTGATCTATCAAGATCAAGCCAAAACCTCAGCAACAAATGCGTCCCCCTGAAGCCGAAAATGAGCTCGAATACCACATGTAATTTTTAAACCTGTGAAGAATAGCAATGCATATAGATTCTTAAGAAAAACAAAATTTAATCAATGGCTCATACACAGAGTACATAGAGATTTAATACCGGAAACCCTCAATCGGGAAAACCTTTCTTATATTCATTATATTGAATTTCACCATTCACCATACAATATATACAATGTTTTTAGGTATTTCGTAGATACCAAAACCCTAATCCCTTAATCTGGGATTAATTTAGAAAACCGCTAAAAATAGAAAAACCACCAAAAAAAAAATCGGGGCGGTGCGCATAACCAGGGGGGCATATTTTCAGACGCAATTGTTGAATCTGACGTTCCCACACACACACATGAAAATAATATAACACATACCCAACATTAATGACCCCTAATACCAAGACAGAAAGATGCAAATGGACACTAACATCCCTTTGAGATTTGATTAAATAGTTGAAAAGAGAGAAGGAGGAAAGGTGATCGTACCTATTTCCAGTGTTTGTCCTCGTTGCTCCAATTTGAGCTTGATCTCCAAACTTGTTTGCAGAGCTTGATACTTGCAAAACCATAGACAAAAAAGAGACACAATGAAACTCCTACTCTAGCATACTAGATTAAATAAATTCATCTATAGTAGACAAGCATATGTAAAGATACACAAACTAGAAGGGAATAGGTCAAGCATATATTAATGAGAACTTTAAAGAGATACTTACAATCATGGATGATGTTGCAACAACTTCTCCAAGTCCTCCTCGTCCAGCCCTTGCACAATGCTCCCAAGATCATAAGTTTGATATCCAAAAGATTCTTCATCTTCTCCATGGAAAGCCCTCATTATATAGGATTTGGAGGCTTAGCCAGCATGGAGAATATCACTCATAATATCCACTAAAAAGGGATCTCCAATATTTTTAGGGAGAAAATATCTCTTAAGTATTTTAGAGAGAAAATATCTCTCAAAGATTTTGAGGAGAAAATATCTCTCAAGATCCACCAAATTAGGATTTTGGTTTGAGAAAATATCTCAACCATCCATGAGATTCTCAACCTCTCCTTGAAAAATTTAAACAAAATGTGAGGTGGATTATCACACTAAATTAATTTTCTTTTATGAATATTAATAATTAATTCATGTGCACATAGTATTTTGACCTCCATGTATTATATATCTCCTCCACATTGACTAGGGATTGTGACAAATGTTCTTGCATGGTGTCAAAGTATGTGACACTTTCATGACACGTGTGACACTTAGGGTGAGGTACATAAGTGTGGCATTTTGGTGTGTAACACCTGAGAGCATTGAAAACTAAGCAGGAATTTTATGAAGGGAAGATTTATGATTCTATATCATTGCATGTTGGGGCATATCTAAGTACAACTAGCAGAATATAGAGAATATGTTTCCAATTCAAACCAACAAAGCACATGATTGTACAGATTCACAAGGGTGATGGAGCTAGTTAGCTTTAGTTACCATTCTCTATCAAATAAATTCAAACATCAAAGAGCACTATAGCACTCCTAGCTTATGTAAGATGCCAAATCCTTTGAAATGATTTGGTTATTTATCAAAACCTACAAGCTAAATCATGGATTTTTTCACATAGAAAGAAGTTATTGTTTATTGGAAACAGGTGTTATCAAGCCTTTAGCACCATTGTTGAAGAAACAACAAATGTCATGTGTGTTAATAACACTTGAAACTTTATCTACACCTGATGGTGATCGAGTAGCTGACAAGAGAAATGGGTGTCACTTAATTGATCAGGAAAATGGAATTCTTGGATTAATCAGAAGAGGAACATGACAACAACTAATAGTTGAGTAATCTTTAAGTATCTCATTCCATATTTCTGGGTCAAGATATCAAGCTTTGAAGAAAAAAATTGATGGCATGAAGCAGAAAATTCAAATTCTACAACAAAAAAAACAAGAGCTTTAAATACAACATGCTAATTATAAATAAAGTATCAAAAGTTGCAGAAGAAAAATCAAAAGGTGTTGCCTGAATTTTCTGAAAAAACTTTGTTTTTTCCATGTTCTGGTCATTTTCTTTTGACACGACTCCTAAATATCTGGAGATGAATTTTTTAAAACCGAAAGAGGTTTTTGTCGGTAATGGGACCATGCACAAAAACCTCTCTCATTGTTTACAGGTATCATGGTTCAAGATAATCAAAGAGATATTTGAGGTCGTTTCTCCCAGAAATTCACCAAATGCTATGTTTTTCCTTGTTTTAGTCATTGTATTTCGGCGTTCCTTCTAAACATATGGAGGTGAATTTTTGAAAATAGAAAGAGGTTTTTGTTTTTAATTATCCCATTCACAAAACCTCTCTCAATTTTTACACAAGTATCACGGTTTCAAAGAATCGAAGAGATATTTGAGGCTATTTTTCCCAAAAATTCGCCAAATTATCGGTGAGTTTTGTTCTAGTGTTAAAGTTTGGTCTCCATTTTTTAGTATACGTGGACATCCATGCACATTCAACTTCCAACCACAACCTTCGAAGACTTTTTTTTATGAAATTTTTCCACTTCAGTTATCATCTTTAGTTATAGTTGCACTTACAGAGTTTTGTTGCTTTAGTTAAAGGTACTTCTACCAATTGTAATAAATGGTCATTTTCTTTTTGATATGAACAATATTTTTGTTAAGGTAAAATTAAGGGGAAGTTATGAACTGATACTTCAACTTTGATCTACTCAAGTCAAAGAAATGTTTACAATTTGTGATTAAGGAGTGACAGTCAAGTTGGATCTACAGGATCTAGTTGTGATGTAAAGTTTAACTTTACAGTTTATATCTTAGATAGGAAATCAAACCTCTTCTTGATGAGGATAAATAGATAGATATATGAATTTAAAGGGGTTCAGTTTTTGGGAGATCAAGCATCATAATTATGGTTGGGACTTGAAGCATAAGACCAAAAAGTTTCCTACCTTGGTGAATATAATTTTTGGTGACAGATTGTGTTTTCTTCTCAAATATTTCTTTGTATTCTTAATCTTATCTAGATGCAAATTGGAAATGTATGCAAAGTGTTGTTTCCCTTCCTTTCAACTATTGTTTCAATGAACTATTTATTGCTATGCAACCTGATCTCAACTATTATTTTCAATAAATATTTTATTGTAATACAACCTTGTTTGGATGTCTTGTGTCAAGATACATTTTTTAGATCTGGAAAATTATTCCAAGTCTGGAATTTCATACAATAAGAAACAAATTTTATGCTTGTTTGTATTTCCTTGTTTTAATCTTCATATATTTACTTGCTCACCAATTTTCAATCCACCAGCTAAGGGAAACCTTACAATGATATTTTTGAACAGTCCAACCATGTCTCTACCATTGAAAACATATCTATCAGCTGACCAACAAAATCAATTCATAAAAAAACCCATCATTCCAAAACTTGAGATGGCCTAGCTCTACCCTTTAGCAATCAGGTGCAGACCTTAGGACCAACAAGAACCATGGGGAATTTCAACATCTACCCACCCATCATTATTGCTGCAAAAACTATGAAAAACATCACCATGGCCCCCATCTATAGTCCTAATCCCCAAGAGAAAAAGAGGATTTATACTATGATGAGTTTGATAAAGGCTTATAGGGCTCAGATCATGAGGAGGAGGTGAACTTGCTAGAAAATACCTCCTTTATTATCTTGGAGTAGAGATAAATAACCCACTAGAAGAGGCATATTCAAGGGCCACAAATGAAGATATATGGCTAAGATCCCTCCTCCCCCATGGCATCGAAATATTATGAAAGAAAGAACCACAATTGGGCACATAGGAAAGATTGTTGCTGAAGAAGCACTTTTTATCATAGAGGAGGATAAGGACTTGGTGTCTTTACTTGGTAAAAGGTTTGTATGGGACATGGTCATAATTTAGGCTGAGTAAGAGGAAGTGGTGATTCATTTCTACATCTCCACCCAAGAGATAACATCAACAAGAAACCATCCCCCTTGGAGTTAGGCCCACCCATATAAAGGTCATTAATTGGGGGGTGTACAAAACTTTTGCAACAATTCAAGGAACAACATTCCAATTTGAATTTGGATTCCAAATTGGACAGGGAGATTTTACCACCAATTCAATAGGATAAGGAAAAATCAAACCCACATCATTTGAGATCCAATAGATAACATATATGAGAGGGATACCAAGTCTTCCTACAACATGTGATAGAATTGTGAAATCTCAATATCCTAGACCTCATGAACATCATTGTGATTTTCATAGGGCACTGTAGGGGAAGTTTAGCAATAGGGAACGATATGTTGTTGAAATTCCAGCACAAAACCTACAACACAAGGAGGAAAACAAAAGGAAAAAAGAGGAGATGAAGGAACTATGGACCCATGTTGAGATAACTTGTGAAAATGGAGAGCATTGGAAAGCATAAGTAGATGAAGGAAAGGAAAGGTAGGAACTAAAGAAACAAGTTGTGGATCCTCAAGAAGAAAAGGCTATGGTTCTTGAAGAGGTGAGTAAAATGCAACAAGCACTTGTTGTATTCTTTAAGGAGATTCTCCCCCAACTGCAAAAATAATTCAATATCACTTAGAAACCATGTGTACAATGAGATGGTGCATCGAAAGTAATAAAGGGGCGTTGGTGTAAACAACAAAAGAATAAAAAAAAAAGTCATGGAGAAGGTTAACACGAGGGATAATAATTAGATGTTGAAGCAAAAACATGAGAAAATAGATTTGTGTTGATAATGGATCCCACAATAGTAAAAGAACAATGACAAATAAGTATCCTAGAGAAATCACACCTGAAGTGCCATACTTTATATGACAAGTTTCAAAATCATAATTCATGCATAACCATAGCTATTGATTGATGATTGATGAGTTATTTCAAGAAATGATAATATGTTAAGATCTAATATTGTCTCATTACCCATTAGTTGGGGCATATTATATTAGTGATGTTATTTTATTTATTTCGGCTTTAGGCCATTAGTTGTAATTATACCTCCTAGTCTCCTATATATACCAAGAACACATTTTCATTTTGAAACATCTTGTACTTGAACATTTAAGTGAGGTAAAAGGAAGTTGCCCCCTAGAAGAGGCTTATTATCTGAAATTATCTCTTATTCAAGGCGTTGAGTACTTTTTCAGAGTATTTTCTATGCTATATTGATATTTGGTTCTTAACATATGGTATCAGAGCTCAGGGTCTTGGCGTTTCGCTGCTACATCTAAGACACCTTGGAATTTTTTCTATAACTTTTTTTCTACAATGTTTCAAAAGGAACGGCTTGGAGGATATTTAGTAGACGGATCAAGGTATGTTGGGTTAAAAATTAAGCTCCCGAGGCCTTATACTCTCAGAGATACAGCCTGTACAATATAGGGTTTTGGAATCATCCTAAACTGAGTCATTGCGGAATTTTCGCTATAAAACTTTTTCTGTAATGTTTCAGACCCTGAAATCTTAAGGATATTTACAAAAATTAGTAAAGTAGCTGTGGTAAAAATTTCATCTTCTAGGTCATCTTAAATTTGTAAATACACCTTGTGTAAGATAGGCTATCTGACTAGTCCTATTGACTAGTCTCAAGAAGGTGTTCTAGGTAAAACAATCATAACTTCTTCCTAGAGTATCCAAATTGAGTGGGACTGGTTTCATTGGATCGTGAACAGTCTGTAGTATTTCCGGTGTGAGTTTCAGAATTTTATATCAATTATTTTGTGCGGGGTAGGCTATACAAGTGAGATCTTATGGAAAGGCCAAAAATTGGCAAGTTGTGGGGAAATTACCGTAATTTCCACTTGGCACATCCAATTTTGATCAGACCTGTGGCATTGTAGAGAACAAATATCATAGAACTACATAAAAGAAATTTTAATACCTATAAGGGTCGAAACTTGGGAGATACAATAGAAGAAATATTGTCTAGCATAACCACCTCAAAATCAAGGTTCAAAAGTGATACTTGGCCAACATGCCACCAAAAAAGGGAACTTCTACACCAAATAAGCCTCCAGAAAATCCTACTTGGACTCTTGATGAAGGTGAAGAAATGTGTAGGGACATAAATGATTTACAAAAGAATATAATAACAAAATATGAACTACAAGAGATGATGGAGGGTTTAAAAGGGGAGATCGTGGAAGTATTAAAAAAATTTGTAACAAAGAAGACATCTGAAAGTGAAAATGCATTCCATGAAATTCATGATGAGGACACAAGGAAGGTGAATCAAGAATGGAGAAACTCCAACTTTGGTTTGAAGACCAACCATGTTCCT
>JASDQU010105002.1:370850-386814 GCA_032191745.1 Picea mariana
TCTATCACTTATCATATGAGCCTAACATCACATAGATGCCCCTCCTTACACTACCTAGACATCTATTTATACTTTACAAAATAGGCATAAACATGGGTAAACCCATGGGCTGACATCCCATACTCATTACATAATTCCAAATCCCAAAAAGGACCCAAAAAGGGGTCGAGATCCCGTGATCTCTACTTTGTCTTGCGCTCCTCCTTCGACAGGCTGTCGAAGTCCAAAAATAGGTCAAAATTTACCAAGGATCTCCCAAAACTTGGTCAAGGGCCAACAAAGGTGTTGATATTACCCAGGCCTTAACTCCTCTCACTCTCCGTGTTAGCTCCAGTTCAAACACAGAGGCGCTAATCCTATATCCTTCTCAATTGTACTAGAGGTTCTTGTCTTCTGCTCACGTGACCAAGAGCAATCCTAATGTTGTCATCCTAATCCTTCATCTTCTCTATGTTCCTTAGGTTCTATCCTTTCAGCTCCTCATGGTCTCCTTAACTAGCTGAAGGATCTCTACTTCTGGTTCATGCGATCAAGAGTTGTGACCTTGTTCTATTCCATGAGTGTTAACCTTCCCTTGGAAGATCGACAAACGTGATTAAATTGGTGTGGAAATATATGGTTGTATATGGTTGTGGCACTTGAACTTGATCATCGGTTAATCCCACCTCTGATCCCACAATGGTTGTTAAACTTCATATTGGTGACAACCATTGATAGGAAGGTCGTCGAGATTGATGGTTCTACTAGATTGTGGAACCTTAATGTACTCACTATTTAACCTCTCCTCTAGTCTCTGAAATCTACAAGGTGCTCGCAAGATCCCTCTTAATTGTGGTCGTTGATCATACACCTTGATGAGATCAATGGTACATTTTGATTGCGGGACCTTAAAATTCACACACTTTAACTCTGCCTTCGATTTCCTCAATTATTCCCTGTGATCAATGCTATAGCAAGATTTGCCTCACCCTATGCAAACTTGCACATAAGGCCTTTTTCCATTTCCCTATGCAGACTTCAAGTCCCTTTTTGTAAATCCTAGAGCTAAAAACATTATTTTTTCACATATACGTGCCCTAAAATCTATACAACATGCGTATGCACAAGTTGCACCACTACAGCCCGCATACATCGGGATTTGTGCCCAAAATAAAAAAATGGTGTCGGGTTTCCATGCCACATCACGAGATCCATGATCCTTGACCTTTCATATACTGGAAACGTTGTGAATCGACCCTTCAGTTCCACTTGAAGGTTACAAATAGGCCAAATCCGAGCTATGGAAAAGAGGAGAAGAATTCAACTTTGAGAGAAAAGTTACTCTGGAGAAATTATTCACTTCATATTGAGTCTGCATCTGTTTGTCCTTTAAGTCTGAACACATTGTTTATCCCCCAAGATATTCCCTACTTGATTGAGAACCTCATTGTCTCTCTTATATGAGATTACATTTGGTGGAGAATTGAAGTGGTGGAGGCCCAGCTGGAAGGAACTTAGTTTCTTAGTTTCGAACTATGCCGACACGAAAGTTTGTATTTCATTCACTTATGTTGATTACATTTTAATAGAAATACTCTTTTCTCATCCAATTAATATCTTTCGAATATTTGAATTGTTATTCCATGGGCGTATTTTTTTATGAATGTTGATGGATTTTTCTATTAAATGTGCTAACATCATATATTATCACCATATGCTTGTGTTTCTTGGTTGTTGAGGACTAGTTGCAGGTGTATTGCTTTGAGTAGAGTGCTCAACAGTGAACTTCATCGAATGTTTGGATGAGGTAGGCCTTTTATCTTATCTTTCTAGCATATTTGTTTATATAGCATACTTGAGATTAGAGTTGATTTCTGCAGTCATTTCCTTCTGTTGTGGTTTTCCCCTAGCCATAGAGATATTTTCCTCGTAACAAAATTGGCGACCATACTAGGGATAGAATCTTCTTTTTTGAGGTTTGGAGTGTTTTCCTCCTTAGATTTTTCTTGTTTATATTGAGTTTCTTGTCGTATGACTGTTTGACAGCCTCTGTTCACTCTAAGTCTAAGTTTCTTATCCTTCTTCTTATCTTGGTTGTGTTTTGACACATATACGCAGGTTTATGCCTAACAGTCGTGTACATACATGTGATGTCCTTCTGCAAGAAGCGTATATACGCATTTTTCCCTTGAACAATCACATACATCACCCTTTGTTGCTTGGTTTTTGGGTTTGATGGTTGTTGGGTAGGTTTTGATGATTTTTGAGTCTTCTTGGGTCTCTTTTATGACTGTTAAGTGTTTGTGGAATGACAGGAAACCTTTCTTTGATAGAACTTTTGGGTGATGCCTTTCTCATCATCCTTTTCATTTGATTGTCCTTGCATCTTGGGCTGGGTGTTATTGTTCCTTGATATCCTACTTGGTTTGTCTTTGTTTACACACATTAGAGATTTTATACCAAGTTGTTGTTCTTTCCTTGTATTTTTATTCCTTTATATTGAAAATACAAAAATATTAGGGATTTTACATTGTTGGCATTTTGATCTTTTGAAGTCTTTATCATTGATCTTAGTAAATGTAAAGAAAGATTGCATTTTATTTAGAATTGCAGAACTGAATTGAGAATTGCATTTTGAAAAGAATATCATTTATTGGGAATTGAAGTTAGGACTTTGCATTGTATTCATATTCATTTATTTTACTTGTTGAGTCATAACATCACTAGTTTCACAACTGCACCTTTTTGAGTAAGCAAGGCCACTAAAAGTAACACTATAATTTAAAATTGATTAGTAACTATTTTATTTTTCCAAGGTGCACAAACTAGCTTAGGATTTAGAGCCTTGGAATAGGATTTGATGAGTAAACTTCTCCAAGGCTATTAAATCAAAATATGTGTCTGACTAAGGAAGTGGATAAATCCAGTGTATAATTGGTAATATCAGTATGCTCTGCTTACATTGGAGTTAAGCACGAGGTCTCGTGAGGTTGGTTGAATGGATATCCCCCAGATACCTTCTTAGCATCATATATATTTCTGGGGATCTTTCTAGTACCCTTACCTTTGTCAGAGGCGGTGCTTTCAAGGTTTTGGGATTTTCTACCCTACCCATATGGTGGACCTAACTTACGATTGTTCGCATGTGCATCGGTTATACCATGGTTTCTTAGTTTCTTGACTTAGGTACCACATAGGTTACTTGCAGGGGTTATTCTGTAGTTACCCTGGGTTAGATAAGGGTTGGACAACACACAACCTTTATGGAGGATTACCTCTCCGAGGGGATCTGACCAATTGGTTGTTAAGCCCATGAGGGCCCTTATAACTGATTTTTATACCTCCGATTTTTACCAAAGTCTTAGGCCCCTCTTGGGAGAGGCATACCTACTTTAGAGAGGGAGGCCCCTTTTAGCCCCTTTATCCTGTTTGTGTGCATATTGGCCTTTTGATTATTTTTGGTGTGCTTTTTTATTATTAGTTGACCTTAGGATTTTATACAGTTCCTTGAGTTGTCATTATCATGGATGGTGGAGTTCCTTTGACTCCATCATTTACCGCTACCTCCCCCATGACATTTACTCATTTCATGGGGATGAATCTTTCCTCTTTTCATAATGGTATGCATAATTATGACACTCATTCCATGCCCTGGGTATCTAATAATTTTCCTATTTTATTTCAAACATGCCTTCACCCTTTCCATCCTCTCCCTTGCCTGCTTATATGAATCATAGTTTTAGATACGGGGGCATGATGACTCCGTTGTCCACATATTCATTTGAAAAGAGTCATATCCCTCAACCAACTCTCACTGTGGGGGGTTGGAATCTACCCTCTTACAGATCCAATCCTAGCCATGATTTTTCAAGATCCAGTGCTCAAATGGGTAGTTATTCTACTTATTACACCCCATATGTGTATCCTTTGTCTGCTATGAGAGTTCCTACGAACACTTTTTCCATGGAGGGTCCCCATATGTCCTATAGTATTTCATATGGAGGGAATAAGTTTTATGGTACGGGATACCCTCTTCAAGGAACCCCTTCCCATTGGGGAAACATATATCCTCACTTGAATAATCCTTATCACGCTTTTGTCTCTTCGCAGACATATGCTTCAGTGATAATGCCTATAAAAACCTCTATGGATCAATTAAGTGGAGGATACTACCTTTCCATACAAGGACATGGTGTAAACCAGGATCTTTCCTGGCCTGCAATGTCTCAAAACCAATCTTTCCCGGGACCTTGGTCTCAAATTCCACAACTTACCACTGCCACTAGTCCAATCATTTCCAGTCATACTGGAATTCCATCACCAACCTCTACTATTCATGTTGGATATTGGTCGACAAAATTTGTATGCCATGTTGAAGACTAGCAACCAGTCGCTGCAATTCATGATGGGAGCACCACTCTAGTCAATGTGAGTCATACCAAAATCACATATCCAAACTCTGTACATCCTGTGGGAGATGACCCTCCAGCCTTTTTCGGTCACGCTGAGAGCATGTCTCCAACCATTATGAATGATTTTGGGGGCATTCATACAGTTGAGAAGCCTAGACGTGTAATACGTAAGCCCAAGTTCCTTTGCAATATTTGTGAAGGAGATCACCTTAATCATTTGTGTCCTACTACAGCTAGGATACTGGAAGCATGGTCCTCACCTAGGGGTCCCTTCGAGTTTTGAGTCATCTTTGGTTTCCCAACACTCCATTTCTACTTTGATTGACACGACATTCATGATGATGTAATCATCACCTGATCACACTCCCATTTTTTAGGGTGATGCATGTCCTAGCCTTGTTGTCATGCATCCTATTCAACCAATGGTTGAAGAAGTGGTCGTATCAATGCAATCTATGGTCAATCCAACTCTTCTTTTGGAAGGTGATGCATCATTCAACCATACCATTAGCATTTCTAATACTGCACCTTCTGAACAAGAGAGAATTTTACTCTCCCCGAGTGCTCTCCCTCCAAGTCTTGGAGAGGTTCCCTTTAACTGGGAAGGTTTTTTGGGGTACCTAATTCCTCCTCCTATAACTTTTCAAGTAAGAGACATTATTTGATATATCATGGAGAAGGTAACCTCCACTAGCACTTTATCCTCCTCGACTTGGAGAGATTTGGGTTTTTCTAATCTTGTGTCAACTATTTGTAAGTTGTTGACCTTTCAAAGAAATCTTGCACGAGAGCCTTAGCCTCCCCCATGACATGCCACCTAGAAACCCCCTAACAAGTCTGAGTTAAGCTCTTTTCCGACTCATCTAAAAAGAAAAAATATTTCCGAGTGAATTTGTCCCTTTCACACCCGTTAATTGGATTTGAAAGATCATGAGTCTTGGTTAATCTCTTTTCCGACTCGTTTTCAAAAAGTGAAAATATTGTCGAGTGAACTTGTCTCTTTCACACTTGTAAATTGGATTTGAAAGGATGTCTATTTGGTGCAATTTTATCCCTTTTTCAAACCAAGTAGACTAAGATTATGAAAAATGACATTTTTTTGTGTTAAGTTGTAATTAAATCTCATGCCCTTGCTTGCAGTATTGAGCCTATTGTCGGTTCTCGCTTTTTCATTATAAGTTGTTTGCCTCATAAATTTGCATCCTCAACAAAGCAGAGCCTTGTTAATATCCTTTGCATCTTGACACCCTATACCCAAGAGGAAAAATTCCCCCGAGTGTCCATATTCCGCATGCACCTCCTTGCATTGAGCATAGGTATGTTCCATTGCTGGAACTAGTTTTGCTTACTTGAGACACTCGTTTCCTCCTCTGTATCATAGCATTAATTTGACTATGAAAAAAAAATATGGGCGGGAAGGGAATATTATCTTATATTGGCAGCAGTCATGTCACCTTTGAATAGAGCACAAAATTTTTGAGTCCACTTGTCATCAAAATTTTGGGTTTAGCATGACCTTAGGAAGCTGAGCTCATTACAAAGAGTTTACTCCCTTGACTGGTTACTCTTCCAGTCCATATGGAGAGTTTGATTGATGCCTTCTGCATCTCAAAGTTTCATCATTGAGTCTATGCTACTAGAGTCTTCCACATGTCTCATGCTCTTATTCAAAGGATGTCTATCAACCTGTGTCGGCCATTCCTAAGAACTCTTGACTTTGCATGTCAGCCATACCCTTATTCTATTTCAAAATCACATGAAGTTGTAGTCCTATTGTGCACGATGGTCCTACTTTCCTCATTGGTAGGTAACCTTGAACCTAGAAATCGACATTTCATCATTGGTCGTTGACTGGGTGGTTTCCCTTTTGTTCGATGACAAGACATCTATTCATACATTGGGATTCATGCAGTGTCTTGGATGCCATTATCCCTATTGGTGGTTTCCTCACCTTTTTCAACATTTTTCCTTATTTTCTTCTATTCAGGGGGTCATTTTCGTGTACCACTTTCATCTGGCACATGTGAAAGATGCATGGGGTCGTTGGTTCATGAACATGTTCTTTGTCTGATTTCCTCCAAATCATCAAGCTCCTTCTTTGTACCTTGTGTTGAATGATGATAGATTCCTTAATGCTCTCCTTTCAGCGAGTCTCCTTCCATTGAATTCAACTCATTTATTCTGGAGATGAGACATAGAGTCCTATGAGTACCTAGAGGTTTGCATTCATTAGTGGCAGGTTTTCTCACCATCAATAGTTGGGAATACATCAATGTCTCCTAAGCGATGGATTCTTCAAGTGTTCGACCCTGAATCCTTTATTCACACTTTTAATAATGTACTTGGTGCCTTGATACCTACTTTCATCATCAGTAGGTTGTCTTACATTTGTTAATGGTATACCTCAATGACCGGTAATCAAACAAAGTATCATTGTGTTCGACCCCAACGTCTTTATTCACATGATGTAGACTTGCACCTTCTTTGGATTATGTAGAAGACTTGAAGAAATCATATTATAGACACATCTTCCATGAATTTTTGCTACCTTTCATTGGACCAGTACCTATGTGACTTCAGTGATCATGGGAGATCATATTGTACTCCATGGTATACAGATATCTTTCGATTGATTTTGAGACTGGTTTTACTAGGCCTTGTTCATAATTGTGACATCCTTTGGCATGTGGCCACATTTTTATTTCCTATTCATGGCCATGGACAGTTGTTTGGTATATTTTCACATGGATCTGCGGTGTAATTCAAATTGGAAGCCATGTTTGCAAATTCTGTACAGAGTGTAATGAGAAACTAGTTCTTCTAGTTGGGTCCCCATTACTCCACTTCTGGGTCTTATACTGTATTTAGGCCATCATAGATACTCCTATGAACTCACACATTAGGGGGAATTTGTTATAGAAAGATTTGCCTCACCCTATGAAAACTTGCACATAAGACCTTTTTCCATTTCCCTATGCAGACTTGAAGCCCCTTTTTGTAAATACCAAAGCTAAAAACATTATTTTTCCACATATATGCACCCTAACATCTATACAACATGCATATACAAAGGTTGCACCACTACATCTCGCATACATCAAGATTTGTGCCCAAAATTAAAAAATGGTGTCGGGTTTCCATGTCACGTCACGAGATCCATGATCCTTGACCTTCCATATACTAGAAATGTTCTGACTCAACCCTTTAGTTCCACTTGAAGGTCACAAATCGGCCAAATATGAGCTATGGAAAAGAGGAGAAGAATTCAACTTTGAGAGAAAAGTTACTTTGAAGAAATTATTCACTTCATATTGAGTCTGCATCTATTTGTCCTTTAAGTCTAAACACATTGTTCATCCCCCAACCTCTTCCCTACTTGATTGAGAACATCATTGTCTCTATTATATGAGCTTGACTTTGGTGGAGGATTGAAGTGTTGGAGGCCTAGCTGGAAGGAACTTCATTTCTTGGTTCTCAATCGTGTTGACATAGAAGTTTGTAATTTATTCACTTCTGTTAATTACATTTTAATAGAAATACTCTTTTCTCATCCAATTAATATCTTGCGAATATTTGAATTGTTATTCCATGGGTGTATTTGTTATGAATGTTGATGGATTATTCTATTAAATGTGTTAACATCATATATTATCACAATATGATTGTGTTTCTTGGTTATTGAGGAATAGTTGCAGGTGTATTGCTTTGACTAGAGTGCTCAACGATGAACTTCATTGAACATCTAGACGAGGTAGGCCTTTTATCTTGTCTTTCTAGCATATTTGTTTATATAGAATACTTGAGATTAGAGTTGATTTCTACAGTCATTTCTATCTGTTTTGGTTTTCCCCTAGCCATAGAGAGATTTTCCTCGTAACAGTCGATCTGCCTCCAATGAGATCTGACGGTTCTACCTCTTTCTTCATGATCGGACATCTATATTTCAATCGCTTAACTCTGATGGATCTTTGATAGATCCGACCGCCAATGTTTCTCCTCCTCCAGAATCAATGGTCCAACTTATTCGTCTGCCACAACTTCGTGGGAACCTGGTCCGATCAGGGTTCCTCCTAGATCTTTTTCGATCTCACTCTGTAGTTGATCCAAGGGCTCTAATCATTTTATTTACCTACCAATAGACCAGGATCCTTCATTTTTTACCATGATCGATGATCACTGGGAGCACTTCCTCGATCTAGTTACGGGGTTATACTAAGACCTCGTGTTGGCCCTTGACCAAGTTTTGAGGAACACTTGGTCATACTTGATTGTTTTTGGACTTTGACAGCTTGTCAAAGATGGAGTGCAACGCGAAGCGGAGATCATGGAAGCTAGACCCCTTTCTTGGGTCCTTTTTGGGTTTTGGGGGATAACGTAATGGGTATGGGATGTCGGCCCATGGGTTTACCCATGTTTAGGCCTATTTTGTAAAGTATAAATAAGTAACTAGGCAATGTAAGAAGGGAGGAGAAGATAAGCTAAGTGCTAGTAAAGGCTTTGTGTATATTGTGTGACCGACTTGCAGAGCTGAGTGCAAGTGTTGTAAGTGCTAAGTGCACGAATTGTAAGAAGGCTCTGTGCTATATCTACTCAGGGAATGAGGATCTGGTGAGGTGCACACGGATCTCATGTCCTATGCGGAGTACAAGTTTGAGCTCTGTGTTGTAACCCGATTGACCAAAGCTAATAAAGAAGAAGAATACTTTGTGGACGTAGGCCTAGGGTGGGGGTGAACCATGGTAACTTTGTGTGTTGTGCTCGGTGCTTCGACCTAATGTGTTGGTCTCTTTCCATGTGTTGTGATTTGATATGATTATGCTATGTGCTTTGCTATGATATACTTAGATAGATCCACTTTTATTTGTGCTTCTTAGATGTATGGGTGTAGATATGACATATATGAAAGTGTTGAGTGCTAGACTTATTTTTTTGTTGCTAAGTGCTAACTTAACCTAGATCTAAGTGAATTTTGTGGTGCTCTGTGCCATCTGCGGAGTGCCATGAGGGTTAAATACTGATGAATGATCTATGCTAAAGTGTTTTCTAAGAGTTAGAATCACATATATGTGTCCCATCTAAGGTTTCATACACCTGAGTCTTGCAACCACCCCTTCCTCTACCTCGGGTGAGACTTCATCTTCTTCGCAAGTGTTGCCAAAAGGGTCAGTAGTTAGGGTTTTGTTGGTGCGTTGTTGAAGCGTTGAACCCTGGGTCTACCCCTGTGCCAACAAATGGTTCCATTTCTGGGATCTGAAACTGTGATTGTTGGGAACTGAGGAAGAAGAAACTTTTTGTAAAAGGAAGATCTGTGCGTAGATATCTTGCCCTAGTGTGCAGCTTTTTACTCGACCTATGAAGATTTGTTCCAAGAATAAGGTCAAATCTGAAGAAAGTAAGATCATATCCAAAGAAAATAAGCGATATATGAACATTATGTGATCTAAGAAAAGTAAAAGTGGAAATTTCTGAAAGAAAGAGGTCAGATCTATAGAAAAGAGGTAATATCTATAAGCTTTGTGCTCTAATAAAGGTAAGAATAGTCGAAATTTCTTAGATCTGGAAGCTTTGTGCTCTGTAGAAGTAAGATAAGTGAAATTTCTTTGTTTCTAGAGCATGGATCTAGGTATTTTTGATAGATTCTGTCCTAGCTTAAAAACTAGGGCATTAATAGATAAAAGAAAGTTTGATATGAATAGATCTGATGATAGATATGTTATACCTATGCATAGAAAGAATGTTTGGACTAACAAATGGATGCAAGATCCTAGAAAAAAAAATTTGCAGGCTAGCCATTATGATCCTAGCTCATAGTACAAGTAGAGTTGGGGATCATTGAAGAGAAAGAGAGGATTAACTCTTTGTTACAGTTGCAGAAGACCAGGACATCTTGCTAAGGAATGCCTTGGGAGAAAACCTAGTTGCCTCTGTTGTAAGGATATGGACCATGAAGTACTAGATTGCCCTAGAATGATTGTTGGACTTGAAAAGTTGAATATGGAGCAAGGTCAAGAGACTAAGATTATAGAATAACCCCAAAAATAATCAGAGATTATGTTACTGAAAATGAGAGAAACCCTAAATGAACATAAAGATGTTAGTTTGTCAGAGACCTTCAAAGAAAAAGAGAAAATCGAAGTAAGAATAGGAGACTTCGACATCGACTGTGCTCTAGATGAGGGAACATAGATGAACATTATGACAGAAAGTACTTGGGAAACCTTGGGAAGGCTTGTTATGGTTCCTTCAATAGGAAGAATAGGGTTGTTTAAAGGAAAAATGGTAACCCTATGTGGCAGAATTACCCAGTTAGCTATGAGTACCCATGGAGCTTCGACGGAGGAACAGTTCAAAGTCATTAGATTTATTGAGGACCATGCCCCATTTCCAACTTTGTCAGGCAAGTTCTGGATTGAAAAAGACCAGATCCGAAGAAAAGAAGAAAAGGAATCCCTAAAACAGAAGAAGCAAGAACTCATGGAATTTATGACTAGAAGGATCGCCTACTTGACGGAGGAACAAGAGAACAAATATCAGTTGTTGAACACCAAGGACCTGGATATCGAAGCTATAAGAGTGTTAGAGGAACCACAGAAGACTAAAATACCTAATCCATATGAGGAAGGAGTATTACCCTTGGATCTGAAGAAAGAACCTCAGCAGCACGAAGTGACTATGTCAAGAGAAGATAAGACTCAGAATGGAAAAAGGATGATCAAGACGAAGCTCACTGGGAAGAAGGCTAGGAAGCTAAGTAAGAAGAGAGCCAAGATCAAAAATTTATAGAAGGTTCCGGAGGAAACCTCGCAGAAGGAAAAACCACAATAATTGAGCTTTGCCGGGATATCAGAACAACGACATATGCCACTTCGTCGAGGCGAAGTAATATAGCCGTTGGAAGCCAATATAACCATTCGACTGCCGCTCTAAATGGGTCAGAAATAATTTATGGCTCGCCACTAGACCATTTGACTGCACCATAATGAACAGAACATAAGTTAATGCAACCTCATACCCATTGCAAGGAGACCATTGCTAAGTTTCCCTACTTAGTCCGCCGCGCCACACACAAAGAATACTTTTTGCTAAGTGATAATTTGAGCCCGAAACCTGAGATTACTTCACCCTGTGATCATTTCCTTGTTCCCATACCATTGACTATAGTCTCTAAATTCATTTTACACCCGAGCTAGTTGACCCAATCTTGTATGTCAGACGAGCTCAGCGTTGCTGAGAAAGTAGTTGAAGAAGTTTTGATTGACTTAATGACTGAGAGATTCATGTCAAAGCGAGGATTATCTATAGGATTCCAAGCATCATCAATGAGAGGAACCTAGAACTCCCCTTCCACTGCTTGCATCAGTCCATCATGGCCTACTGATGAGAAACAAACCAAGCACAGGGATGACATCTCAAATGCCAAGTTTATCCCACACATTCTACCTACTTACTTACCACCTCTAAGTGGTGCCATCAACCATGATAGTGTACCTTGTGACTTTGAGTACACTCTGATCACCACGTACCTTCTGAAAGGGGTGCACACAGTTCGTGTTGTCCAGGATAAGCTCACGGAACTAAAATTTAGTGATTTTAACCTTGGATATCGTAAGTTTTACATCATTTTAGCCCCGCATAAGTACTTAACCAGGACCAAAGGAAATAATTCTAATATTGTCCTGCAGTCATGGACCCAGAACCTTGCGCAGTCCACACTGTGTAATGTAATGAAGATCCCTCACTTTGGCAGACACTAGGAAGTCAACGCATCTGTCAAGTTGTTGTTGTCCTACTACCATGGAGGATACTTATGGTTGGACCACTGCATCATTGTAGATCCAACCTTGATCAATCGGATCACAGGCCTTAGTATGCAAGGCCCTAACCCACAGGAGTTTTACCCTGGAAAGACCTCAAACCGAGCACTAGCGCAGAAGATAAAAGAAACTTATGGCGATGTTGAGAAAGGCACGCGAGCCTACAAGGTAGCCTCTATCCAGAGTGGTGCAGTGCGCCTTGCCTGTCAGCTGATCGCAGGAAAGCTAGTTCACAAGAACAGACCAACACAAGTGACTGGATTCATATTCAACCTCGCACGGAAGTGCACCGAGGGACTACAGATGAACTGGGCACAGTACCTTGTAAACCAGATAGAGCTTGATTGCAGAGAAGTGCAAGACCAAGGGTACGAGTTCCACTTTAGTTGGTTTCTCTTACTAATCGCTTCATCGCCTGGGAGCTACCAGAAGGTGCCACTTTTCCGGAGATCGAACCCTTCGAACCACTAGCCATGAAGTTATATACATTGTGGTACTCCAGTGACATGAACAAGTAGTGGCAGTCCAATGTTGTCTTCCACACTTATTACAACCAATTGAAGAATGCAATCCAGTCTACACCACGCCTCACCCCAAACACACTTCATAGGTTTATACATTTGATAAAATTCAGCACGTACCGCCACTTCACCTATATCATAGCACGTGTTGATGAGCACAAACAATAGCTCTGGGCATACTACAAGTTGACAGAAGAAGACTTGGAGTAGATTACCAAGGAATGGTCGACGGACCTCCTTGTTGCAGTGGACCCCACAGAAATGTCCAACGTGGAAATCCCTGAAGCTATGTCGGATACACCTAGACTAAGCAAGACTAAGAAGGATGATGAAGTTCAAGATATCCATAGCACATCCATGAAGACTACTTCGATCTCACCTACGTGGGGAGGTGATGGTGAAGAACTAGGTGGCACAGAGGTTGAGAAAAACAAAGGCGAGGTTACTCTTCCTAGAGAGGAGGAAGATCCCACTAAGAAAAGGAAGATTACCCCACCAAAGCCCTCATCCCAAAAGAAAAATAAGGCCACCTGGACTACATTTAAGACTACCCTCACACCGAATGACTTCGACTTCTTAATCATTGCGTTGAATGATGCTTCACTAGAGATCGCAGAAAAGAAAGAAGCGAATCAAGAGGAGGTATTCATTTGAATCAAGGGAGAACTTTGAGAAGTGTAGCAGGCACTCCAGTCCAGCTGAGCAGTTTCTACTACTCCCTTGACAATTGGAACAACAGGAACAGGCAATGAGCACACCCAATTACACCAGATCATCGAGAAAGTCGAAGCTCACCTTTGACGAGCTCAAGAAGACACAGCGCAAGCCACCCAGGCTTTGACACAAGTACATAGTACACTTGTAGAACAACAGAGTAAGGCAGAATGGGAAAATATTCCCTGCAAGCGAAGTGGGATGAGGAAAAAGTAAAGTTACAACAGAGCAAGGACCAGTTGCTAGCAGAGCAACTTGAAGTACAGGAAAGGGTTCACAAAGCACTTCGCTCTATGACGGTCATAGAAGTGAAGATTGAAGAACGTGTCCCACAGCAAGTGGCACAACTGGAAGAAGTAATATAGCAACTTCAGCAGCACATCATAGATCTGGAACTTCGTACTGTGCCTGAGACTCCTCAAGAAATAAGAGATCTAAGGGAGGAAACTCCCCATAGCGTAGTTGGCCGATTAAAAACCTTTCCCTTGGAATGCAAGCAGTTGAGCGCTAGAAGCACCCAAACTTATGATAACCTCACAAATAATTCAGAGTTGTAGGCATTAGAGGCACAGCTCCAAGAAGCAAAGCAACACGCAGATACACTACAGGCACAGTTGAAGGCCTTAACCCCAGTCGAAAGAATGAAGAGGTTTGCAGAACAACGCACTACCCAACAACAGGTACACGCATTGCAAAGTAAAGTGATGGAAGTCTACCAACGACTTTAACCAATCCAAGAAAAGGCATGCCAACAGTTCAATGAAGTTGAAATCTAGGGAACCAAGCTTGAACAGGTTGTCATCACTACAGAACAATGCCTAGAAGGGCCAATACACGACGTAGGGATCTAGGAGTTCACTGAGCAAGAGGTTGTCGCACTGCAACAGGTCAAAGTAGTTCAAGCCAAGCTCAAGGAATTTGAGGCAGAATTGATCATACCAGAGTGACTCGGGACGAGTCACAGGTGAGTGTTGGGGGCCTGTTGGCCATTGACCAAGTTTTGAGGAACACTTGGTCATATTTGACTATTTTTGGACTTCGATAGCTTGTCAAAGATGGAGCGCAACGCAAAGTGAAGATCGCGGAAGCTAGACCATTTTCTTAGGTCTTTTTTGGGTTTTGGGGGATAATGTAATGGGTATGGGATGTCGGCACATGGGTTTACCCATGTTTAGTCCTATTTTGTAAAGTATAAATAAGTAGCTAGGCAATGTAAGAAGGGAGGAGAAGAGAAGTTGAGTACTAGTAAAGGCTTTGTGTATATTGTGTGACCGACTTGCAGAGCTGAGTGCAAGTGTTGTAAGTGTTGAGTGCAGGGATTGTAAGAAGGATTTGTGCTAGATCTACTTAGGGAAGGAGGATCTGGTGAGGTGCACGTAGATCTCCTATCCTATGCAGAGTACAAGTTTGAGCTCTATGTTGTAACCCGGTTGACCAAAGCTAATAAAGAAGAAGATGACTTTGTGGATGTAGCCCCAGGGTGGGGGTGAACCAAGGTAACTCTGTGTGTTGTGCTCGATGCTTCAACCTAATGTGTTGGTCTCTTTCCATGTGTTGTTCTTTGATATGATTATGCTATGTGCTTTGCTATGATATACTTAGATAGATCCACTTTGCTTTGTGCTTCTTAGATGTATGGGTGTAGATCTGACATATATGAAAGTGTTGAGTGCTAGACCTATTTTGTTGTTGCTAAGTGATAACTTAACCTAGATCTAAGTGAATGTTGCGGTGCTCTGTTCCATCTGTGGAGTGCCATGAGGGTTAAATACTAATGAATGATCCATGCTAAAGTGTTTGCTAAGAGTTAGAATCACAGATCTGTGTCCCAGCTAAGGTTGCAGACACTTGAGTCTTGCAACCACCCCTGCCTCTACCTCAGGTGAGACTTCATCTACTTCGTAGGTGTTGCCGAAAGGGCCAGTAGTTAGGGTTTTGTTGGTTCTTTTTTTAAGTTTTGAACCCTGGGTCTACCCCTGTGCCAACACCTCTTCATGAGATATTTTTTTCTACAAACCCATAATCAATTATTCAACCAAAAATTACATACAAACTAACATACACAGTTTCGTCAACAGAAACATACCATGTATAGATATTTCCATAGGTCCTGAAACTCTCCTAGTTTAGGCTCAAATTGTACAGAGGCTTTGAAGCTTTGTTAATTCTAGATTTCACATAGAGACTAGAATTCTTCTATATTCGAAAAAACACGATTACTTCATGGAAAAATTCATTTCATTAACCTATATATATATATATATATATATATATATATATATATATAGAGAGAGAGAGAGAGAGAGAGAGAGAGAGAGAGATTTACTCAGAAACCATCATTCTTCTCTTTGGCCAAATTTACGTTCAATTGGCCACACCCCCAATGCCCAAAGGCTTACAATCTTTTGTTAAAAATGGGTTATGAAACCAATTTAGTTCATATACTATAAATTCTCAAAAAAAACCCTAATGATACTTTAAATCCATGATTCACTCCCAATTATACTTTAACCACTCAATCCTA
>JASDQU010105002.1:402687-415056 GCA_032191745.1 Picea mariana
GTCGAGGGTATGAGAACCCTAGCTTGGATATTATTGTAACAGAGCTCTGCTCGATTGGAGGTTGCCCCCTCGAAGAGGCCTGTGAACATTGCTATCTGAATCAAGTGTTATTTCTGTTCAAGTGCTATTTCTGTTGCTATTTCGTATATCATTTCTGTGTATTGTGAAGATTATGCTGGATATTTTACTGTTATTCTGTTATTTCTAGCATTTCGTTTTTGTTCAGCATATTATATATATCTGGTATCTTGCAAAGGATCTAGCAAATACAAAGGGAAGTTACCTCTCAAATTTTTCAACTATGGTAAAATTGGACACTTTTCTTCCAAATTCCCCTATCACAAGGAAAAATATAGTGATGATGAAGAAGCCTACAATCAGAAAGAACATAAAAAGGGTAATGCCCAATACAAAAATAAATTCTATAAGAAAAACAAAAACTTTTATTCTAAATAAGACATTATCTCATCTGACATGAGTGAAGATGATGATACAAAGGTTCTATTTATGGGAATAGAAACTCAAACTGACACTACTGAAGATAATAATTATGGAAATGAAGAGAATCCATAAGTTGAAGGAGAAGTTGATCTCGAAGGAGAACTCATCAGTTCCCTTGAAGAACTAAGAAGATGTAGAAGGAAGAACAAATCATTAAAAGAAAAATTGTTAGATTATAAGGAAGAACAAAAATCAAGAAAAGAAGAAGTTTAAAAAAGCATCAAGAAAACAGAGCAAATCATTGTTGATTTGAAAACTCAACTACAAGAAGCTAAAATATTTGAAGATTTCTTAAGTAAACGAATTAGTGACAAGGAACAAAACTATGAAACATTAGAGGCTGAAATAGTTCTTCTAAGAAGGAAACTTGAAAAGGCACCGACCTTTCAAAGTTTGAAAGTAGTTCAAAAATATTGTATGATATCCTTAACAGTCAAAGACCATAAAGTAATAAAGTTGGACTAGGTTATGATCATGAGGAAACTAATAAAGGCTCAATATCTGGAATACATAAATGTGATAAAAATAAAAATACTTGTGCAGCTTCCCTTCAGTGCTCCTTCAAAAAAGAAAAGAACCAGATAAATATTGACTCTACTCAACAAATATATGCACTCTCTCCAAAAATAAATGAGTGCAGAAGAAATATTACTCCAAGAAGAACTCCCCCAAAAAGGAATAGAAAATAAAACTAACACTACTGAAGATAATAATTATGGAAATAAAGAGAATCCAAAAGTTGAAGGAGAAGTTGATCTCGAAGGAGAACTCATTAGAACTAAGAAGATCTAGAAGGAAGAACAAACCATTAAAAAAACAATTGTTAGATTATAAGGAAGAACAAAAATCAAGAGAAGAAGAAGTTTCAAAAACAATCAATAAAACAGAACACAAATCATTGTTGATTTGAAAACTCAACTACAAGAAGCTAAAATATTTGAAGAAGTCTTAATTAAACGACTTAATGAAAAGGAACAAAACTATGAAAAAATAGAGGCTAAAATAGTTCTTCTAAGAAGGAAACTTGACAAAGCAATTGACCTTTCAAAGCTTGAAAGTAGTTCAAAAATCTTGGATGACATCCTTAATAGTCAAAGACCATCAAGTAATAAGGTTGGACTAGGTTATGATCACAAGGAAACTAGTAAATGCTCAATATCTAGAATACAGAAAAGTGATAAAAAAATCCAAAGACTTATGCAACTACCCTTCAAAGCTCCTTTAAAAAATAAAAGAACCAGATAAACACTGACTCTACTCAATAGATATTTGCACTCTCTCAAAAAAAATGAGTATAGAAGAAATAATGCTCCAAGAAGAACTCCCCCAAAAAGGTATCAACAAATCTTTCTCGGCTATTGTTTTTCTTGTCATAATTTTGGGCACAAAGCGTTTGAGTGTAAATATTATAGAAAGAACTATCATAAAAAAATTCAAGGATATGGCCATAGGAACAAAAAGTCTAGTAGCAATCAAAGGAGTAGAAACTATAATTCATTTTCTCCACTACTATATTACAACATCAAATGTTACAAATGTAACAATTATGGTCATAAAGCTAGTAACTGCAAATTATTAGAATCTATCATGAAGACGAATACTTCGAACTTTCTGAAAGAAGAACATAAGAAGATATGGAAAGAAAAACAAAATGTAAGGTATTATTGTATGCCAAAGATAAAAGAATTCAATGGTATGTCAACAGTGGGTGTTCAAAACATATGACAGGAGATCAAAATAAATTCCTCAGTCTGAAAAAGGAAAATAAAGGAAAGGTTACAATTGGAGATGATGTCTCTGCCAAAATATTGGTAAGGGGAGAGTCAATTTGGGAAATGATATAACTAAAGAAGAAAATGTGCTATTATTTGAAAAATGGAAACCTAATCTCCTTAGTGTGAGCCAAACATGTGATCAAGGACACATTCTCATTTTTTACTCTAAAAAATGTGAGATTAGAAAAGAAGACTCTGGAAAATTAGTAGCTACTACAACAAGGACACCAAGAAATGTTTATATCTTAAATACAGAAAAAGAAGAAAAAAATTGCATGAGTCAAAAATATGAAAATTGGCTATGGAATAGAAGAATGGGACATATAAATTTTGATGGTTTGGTAAAAGTAAGTAACAAGGGAGATGTGAGAGGTATGCCAAAAAGTATAAAACCTTCAAACCATGTTTCTAAGCACTGCCAACATGGGAAGAGACAAAATTAAGATTCAAGATGAAAGAGTATTCTACCTCAAAACCATTAGAACTTGTTCATAGTGACCTATGTGGGCCAACAAGAAAAAACAGTATACAAGGAGAATATTATTTTATTTTGTTCATCGTTGACTATATTAGAATGAATTGGGTGTGCTTTCTTAAAGAGAAATCAGAAGCTTTTGAAAAAATTAAAGATTTCAAAGCACGGGCGGAAAATGAGACTGATCTCAAAATCAAGTTTCTCGGGTCAGACAATGGAGGGGAAATTACTTCCCACAAATTCAATGAGTTTTTTTAAACTCATAGAATCAAAGGACACTTTTCTACAGGACTCCTCGGCAAAATGGAGTTGTTGAAAAGAAAAACAGAATTGTTCAAGAGGCAGCCATAACTATGCTAAATGAATCCAAGCTACCAGAAATATATTGGACAAAAGAAATGTATACGATTGTACACATACTTAACATAGGACATATTAGAGCTAACCATGACAAAACACCATATGAGTTATGGTATGGCATGCCAGCATCAGTTAAGCACTTCAAAGTGTTTGGGAGTAAATACTACATAAAGAGAGATGATGATAACCTAGGAAAAATTGATTCCAAAACTGATGAAGCAATATTTCTTGGTTACTCATCCGCCAAAAAGGAATACAGATGTTATAATCTATGGCTACACAAGATTGTGGAAAGTGCAAATGTAAAAGTGGATGATCTAAAAACAAAAGGGATCAAATATCAAGTTGATCCACAAATTGATGAAATAATAAGAGATGATGATGAAGAAGAAAGTATAGATATACAAGAGGAAGACTCACAACTTGAAGAAGAAAAGGATGAAGAATAATTGCAAGAAAACTCAAAAGAATAGTCACCAAGAAAAGTTACAAAAACACCATCAAGGTAAGTACAAAGAGATCATCCAGAAAGTCTAATCCTTGGTAATAAAAGTGTCGGAGTTGAAACAAGAAGAAAAGTAATGTACAAATTAGAACAAGCCTTATTATCCTTAATAGAACCCAAAACATTTGCACAGGATAGTAAATATGAAGACTGGATCAAAGTCAGGAATGAAGAGGGACCAAGTGTATCTTTAAAAATAAATTTAATGAAGATGGTAAAGTTATAAGAAATAAAGTAAGAATAGTGTTAAAAGGGTATACACAAGTAGAAAGGATTGAATTTGAAGAAACATTTGCTCCAGTTGAAAGAATGGAATCCATCAGATTATTTCTAGAATACTCATGCTTTAAAAAAAATTAAGTCTATCAGATGGATGTAAAGTCTACATTTCTGACTGGATACATAAAAGAAGAAGTCTACACAGAGCAGCTAGAAGGATTTGAACAATCAGGAAAAGAAGAACAAGTGTATATATTGAAGAAGGCATTCTATGGCCTTAACCAAGCACCTAGAGCATGATATGCAAGACTGGATAAGTACCCGTTGCAACAATGATTCAAAAGAGGCATGTCTAACAACAATATCTATCTTAGAATTGAAAAATACATTTTGTTATTTGTTGACCCTTGGGTATGGAAGTTAGAGAAGATTAAGGCAAAAAAAATGGAATGTGAACTGCACGGAAGACACAATGATCGATACTGGGTCGAAGTGAGCAAAAGAGCAGAAAAGACGGTGCGAAGTAAGAGAAAGAAATATGTTTGATGAGGATATCGAGGATGACATATCAGAAAGGAATACAGATCATGGACAACTCAGCAAGCAGAAAATTCCACCGTTGGATTCTTTGGAGCACCGCACGAAAAGGAAGGAAAGACACGCTGGTGAATCCCTGAAAACGCGGGTCAAGTTGACCTAGGGTTTTAGACACCTAGGGATTTGGTATCTAGGGTTTTGACACTTAGGTTTCAACCTAAGGATGTCCGAGATTTATTGTAATGTATAAATAAAGGTCTAAAGGACCTGGGATGGGTTGGTGTTAAGTTGGTTGAGAGTTCATTGTTATTGTGTGATTGATGTGAGAGAGAAGTGTTGTGAGTGAAGGCCTTTTGTATTGTAAGATCTTCAGCTGGGTCCGAAGATCAACCCTGTAGCTGGGTGCGTAGGGAGGGGAGGGAGAGAGATATGCAAGCTAAGAGCACAGATAAGAACTGTATGCTTCCATCTTAATACATTATAAAGCACAGTTCTGTGGATGTAGCCCTAGGGATAGGGTGAACCACGTACATCTTTGTGTTGTGTGTGATTGATGTTGTGTTCTCTTGTTTATGGATATATTGTTATTGCATTATTGTGTTAGATCTGGAAGATAGTTGTGCGAAGTAGATCTAAGATGGAAATTGATATCTAGATGTTGTGTTGTTCTTTTATTGGATCCACTTTGTATTCCCTTGGTTGTAGACATTTGTGTCTTGCAACCCCCCATAGCTACTTTGGGTGAGACTGCATCTTCCTCGCAGGTGTTGCTGAAAGGGATAGTAGTTAGGGATTGTTCGTGTGCTCTTGGAGCTGAACCATGGGTCTACCCCTGTGCCAACAAATGGTTCTATTTTAGGGACAAGAATCTTCTTGAGGGAATGTCAAGGTGGTTTCCATCGAAGACAGAGATTCATAAGTGGATAGAGGATCAAAAAAAGGACTTTGTTGAAGCCCATAACAAGAACCCTAATCTTAGTATAGAGGATTGGTTGGGAAGATATATCTTTACTGATATACACGATATTTTCTTTGGAGGAATTCATCAAGAGTTATACAAGTGGCTAGCTAGGTTAGTAGACACCCAATTTGAGATCATATCTAGACCACCTATGGTTTGGAATTCAAGAGAGTTGATCAAGAAGGTCAAGAGAGTTGATAATGTTGTGTCAAGATCAATAGATCATTGGTTTGATAGTACCATTGGAGGCTATATCACCGAGTTTGATGTTGACAGANATAGCCAAGCTGTGAGGTATTTCTTTAAGGGACCAGAGGAAAATTTCTACACTTTTTGAAGTTTAAGATCAAGATGTTATTGCATGAGAAGAACATCTTGCAGATATAGTAGTTGGTCGAATTGGAAAAGGATAATGTTCAAGAACTCGTACAGCAATAGTGACACAAAGGCTGGACATATGTGCAATCGGAGAGTGTTCAGAGAAGTCCCTCTTGTGAACCTATTTAAGAAGAACTATGGGGATGAGGGCTTCTACAATGGAGAAGAGGCATATCTGACAAACGAAGAGCATTCAGAATCCACTAGGGCAGAGGAAGGGAAAGTTGAAAAACCTCACCATTAAGAGCCAGAAACTTCAGGAACCGCACCTACTATTGAAGTAAGTACTATTATTCCTCTTGTTGTTTCAGAAACATTAAGAAATCAGAGTAATCAGAGTCACCAGAGCACTCTGATCACTGTCACTAACAGTCCACCACATATTCAATCAAGAAACCTAGGAAGACCTATGGCCGAAGAGATGAGGTTACCCACCTTTAGAGGAGATGGATCTGAAGATCTTGATCAACACTGGTTTTTATGTGAATTTGTATGAAGTATTAAGAATATCACCGACGAAGTTGTTAAATGAGATCAGCTTAGTACTACCCTAAGAGATCGCACACTGAGCTGGTGCATGAAATTTATCTAAGGAACTGCACCAAAACCAATGAATGTCATTAAGACTGCACTAATTGTTGAATTCAAGAAACCTAATTCAAAGTCGCAGTGCATTACAGAGATAAAATAAATCAAGCAAAGAATAGTTGAACTTGTGTGAGAGTTTGATCAGAGATTTAAGACCTTGACAGGCCATTTGAGTTTCTAGATCCCAGATGAGCAGAACAAGGAATTGTTCATTGCTTCCCTCTTACCGCACATCAGAGTTCCTCTGATGTAGTAGAATATTTCTTCGTAGGATAAGGTGCTAGAGATCGCCATAAAGTTAGAATCAACCCCTATGGGAGAATCCAGCTCAGGTATGAGTCAAATCTTGAGTCAATTGACTATTTTATCTCTATAGGTCAAAGATATGAAGAAAGACAAGGGAAAATATAAAAGAGAAGATATATGGTGTATTAGATGCAAATCAGAATGCCATGACAAGGAAAATTGTCCCTTATTTCATGAATAATTGGCCTCTGGAGCTTCGATCCCTTTGAAACAAGTTACCCTACCTTGGTGCAAGGCATGTAGAAATTGACATCACCCTGGTGAATGTTATTATCTACAAAAATATGTCTAGACACCCACAAATCTATATTGCACGTTCTGTAAGTTAGTAGGACATGATGACAGGGATTATAGGGCTTACAACTTCATGCATGAAAGGTCGAGGGATGTATACAAAATTCAAGGTGAAGTACAGCAAGAAGGAAGCAATGCGCATTACAATTCTCCAGGAAGAGGAAACTTCAACCCTCGCGATGGATTCAGAGGAAGAGGAGGAGGAGGAGGTATGGGTCAAGGTCGAGGACATATCATTTGTTACAACTGCGTGTAGCCAAGACTCTTAGCAAGGGACTGTCAGAACCCTTGTACCACTTGTAGCTACTGAAGCTCATTCGAACATGTTATTGAATATTGTCATGTGTTGCTAGCCAAACTTCAAGAGAGATGAGGACCTTAGCAAAACCCACAAGTGCAACTGATATACATTGAAACTCATGGAGACGACCCTAAAGTTGTTGTTATCACTAGAGGAGGCGTTGTTACAGGAGAAGACAGAGTGACCCAAGGAAAGACTATAGAAGAGTCATGAGTCAGGAAAGTTGTAGAGAAGACACAAGTTTTTGATGCAAAGAAAGAAAAACAAATATTTGAGGAAGTAAGAAAAGAATTCGGGAGAGACCATGGCTCTTCATCGAAGACACGACTAGAAGTAAGAGAATGTGGAATGGCTCTGGCATTCGACCAGTCTGCTCTGTCAAAAGAAGGAAAAGAGGTAAGCAAGCTCATGGAATTTGTATATACTTGTATTAAGTTGATTCAAGATGAAAGCGATGTACAAGAGCTACAAAATTTAATCAGACAGTACAAGTTAGGAAATATAGATCCCTTTTTGAATAGGTAAGTACACCAAGTCTCTAAAAAGAGAAGGAAAAATAAGCAACTACACCTAAATTCTCAAATTGGAGAGTATGATATGGACTATGTAGTCCTTGATTTAGGGTCGAAGTTCAATGTCATGACGAAGCAGACTTGGGCACTGATGGGAAAACCTAAGTTGATATACTCCCCTATCAGGCTTAGGGTGGCTAATCAGCAAGTTGTAAGCCCCTTTGGGAGATTTTAACATGTCCCAGTGGACATCAATGGATTAAGGACATTTGCAGACTTCAAGGTGATTGAGATAGTTGATGATAGTTGTCCTTACCCTGCGCTGTTAGGAATTGATTGGGATTTCAATAATTCCACTATGGTTGATTTAAAGAAAACAAGAATGGAGTTTAAAGGATATGGCCTTATGTTCATTTCACCTTTGGATCCCGACGAAGGTCATATATACACAGAACCCATCAGGGAATAAGACCGCGCATATGAACTAGAAAACATATACAAATTAATAGCCAGACAGTAGGATTACATCAATCCTACAGTGGATGGGAACCTAATCTGGCGAAGTGACAGCGTGTGTTCATTAGATTCAAAAGACGCAATGGATAACTGGAAGAACAAAATGTATGAAGTATCTACAAGGAGATCTGCTAGATTAACCAAAGAAGTTCGTTGGATCGGCACAACAGTAAGTAACTTTCCCACCTTTGATGGTCTAAATCATTTAGAAGATTTCTTGTTGGAATTTGAATAAATTGTACCAATACAACAAATATTTTTGGAAATGGATGAGGCTCTGAAAGCAACCCCAGCAAGATGGTGGGGGACACACAAAAAAATTATAGAATGGGTACAATGTCGCACTTTGATGACAACATGATTTTCAAAGCAAGTAGAAGGTTGTAAAGTTAGGTACACGGGTCAAAGTTGTCCGAAGGACCATGTGTGAAGCTGTGAGGAATCCTAGAGCAACATTCCTCAAGAGAAGTGGGTGCACAAATTCATCAACACACTAGACACAACCCTTATCAACTGGTACCTACAAGCAGAATTGTGCCTCGTCACTGCAGATTGGGAAGGTATGACTTAGAACTTTGTAACTACATTTTTATTTGAAATCCAATATCCTATAGTGGATCAAGCGTTACAGATTGTAAGACATAAATTATTTGAGGAGGCACCTATCCTCCCTTTGGAACAAGAAGAGGAAAAATGGACTGCGCCTCTCCATAAATTGCATGGCTCTTAAAATATCAATGTTGATGAATACGATGATGTTAGGAAGGTGAACATCGCTAAAACAGAAGGACAAAGAGACATAGAAGGACCAGGAATTGATATGCCTTTCATTGGACAACCAATTAAAATAAAAAAAGTCAATATTGGAACAGAGCAAACACTGAAGCTTGCAAATGTTGGAGATTATTGGGATGTTGCCACTATTGACAAGATCACAGAGTTACTGCATGAATATCAAGACTTGTTTCCAACCAAGTTCACTGATAAGAAGGGAATTAAAGGGCCCATGGGAGAGATGAGGATCCCTTTGAAACCAAATGCAATTCCAATTAAACAGAGACCCTAAAGATTGAACCCTAAATATAAGGAGAAAGTGAAGATTGAACTTGATAGAATGTTGGATGAAGGAATCATAGAACCTGTTGAAGAGTCAGAGTGGATTAGCCCTATGGTGGTACAAGACAAGAAGACATGAGAGATCAAGATCTGTGTATATCTCAGGAAGTGGAACGATATATATTTGCATGACCCATTCCCTATGCCATTCACTAACGAAGTGTTAGATAATGTAGGAGGACATGAGGTATATTCTTTTACAGATGGATTTTCAGGATACCATCAGATCCGGATTGCCAAGGAAGATCTCCATAAGACCACATTTGCAACAGAATGGGGATCCTACCAGTATATAGTGATGTTGTTTGGATTGAAGAATGCCCCATCCATCTTTTCCATGGTGGTGGTCGAAGCATTCAAGCAGTTTTTACATAAATTTATGGAAGCATATTTTGATGATTGGACTGTTTTTAGCTTATTACAAAATCATATTAAATGTTTAAGACTAATGTTGGATAAGTGCAGATAGTGTGAAATTTCCTTGAACCTGAAGAAGTGCATCTTCTTCTCAACATTTGGACTGTTGTTAGGTCATATTGTGTCTAAACAGGGGTTGTTGGTAGACCCATCTAAGATTTCCATTATAGTTTATCTGCCCCCTCCTACTTTATTCAAACAGTTGCGCACTGTGTTGGGACACACTGGATACTACAAGAAGTTCATTAAAGGCTATGCACAGATCACAACACCCATGGAGAATATTTTGAAGAAAGACTGCCAGTTTAATTGGACATAAGAATACCAGCAGAGCTTCGACACACTGAAACAGAAAATGGTTACTGCACCTATCCTGGTTTTCCCAGATTGGAGCAAGGAATTTCACGTACATGTTGATGCATCTTCTATCACATTAGGAGTTGTGTTAGCACAACCGGGAGATGGAGACAATGACCACCCATTAGCCTTTTCTAGAAGGAAGCTATCAATAGCTTAAATTAATTACACCACCACTGAGAGAGAAGGGTTAGCCATGGTGTATGTGTTGCAGAAGTTTCACCACTACTTGCTGCGAGGACACTTTAAAATTCTTATTGATCACTCTACATTGAAATACCTAGTCAACAAGACAGTGTTGTGGGGGAGAATATGTAGATGGCTTCTGTTATTTTAGGAATATGATTTCTATATTGTGGTTAAGCCAGGAAGAGTGAACAAAGGTCTCGACCACTTGTCAAGTTTGGAACATGGAGAAGAGCCTATTAGTTTGGAAGATACACTACAGGATGCACAGTTGTTGGCCATTAGAAATATTGATGATCACTTCACAGAGACAGTCCAGTTCTTATCAATAGGAATGGCACTAAATGAATATACAATCACCCAAAAGAAATAGTTGGTAGTGCACGCTGTAGACTTTTCACTTATAGTTGGACAACTATACAAGATGGGACCTGAAGAGATATTGAGGAGGTGTGTTATGGAGGTAGAATGACTGTTGATCCTCACAGAAGCTCATGAAAGCATCGCAGGAGGACACTATGTAGGGAAATAAATAGTGTAGAAGGTTCTTAGAGCTGGCCTTTGGTGGCCTACCTTACACAGAGATGCTAAGGACTGTTACAGAGCCTATGATGTATTTCAAAGAATTGGGAAACCATCCAGAAGAGATGAAATGCCTTTAGCACCGTAGCTGACCCTACAATCATTTGAGAAATGGGCCATTGATTTTTGGGGGCCTATAAACCCACCATGTTAAGCCCTAATATTGGCTCATTACCACTTAATAGGGGCATATTAGATTAGTAATGTTATTTTATTTATGTCGGCTTTAGGCCATTATTTGTAATTTAGGTTAGTAATGTTATTTTATTTATGTCAGCTTTAGGCCATTAAACCTCCTAGTCTCCTATATATACCAAGGAGACATTTTCATTTTGAATCATCTTGTACTTGAACATTTAAGTGGAGTAAAAGGAGGTTTCCCCCTTGAAGAGGCTTATTATCTGAAATTATCTCTTTTTCAAGGCGTTGAGTACTTTTCCTGAGGTTTTTCTATGCTATATTGATGTTTGGTTCTTAACATATGGTATCAGAGCTCAAGGTCTTGGGGTTTCGCTGCTACATCTGAGACACTGTGGAATTTTTTCTATAACTTTTTTTCTACAACGTTTCAGAAGAAACCGCTTGGAGGGTCTTTAGTACACAGATCAAGGTACGTTGGGTTAAAAATTCAGATTCTGAGGCCTTATAATTTCGGAGATACAGCCTGTACAAGATAGGGTTATGGAATCATCCTGAAATGATTCATTGAGGAATTTTCGCTATAAAAAATTTTCTGTAACGTTTCAGACCCTGTTCTTCGGAGGAAATTTACAGAAATTAGTAATACATCTGTGGTAAAAATTTCATCTTTTGGTTCATCTTAAATTTGTAGATACACCTTGTGTAAGATAGGGTATCTGACTAGTCCTATTGACTAGTCTCAAGAAGGTGTTCCAAGTAAAACAAGCATAACTTCTTGCTAGAGTATCCAAATTGAGTGGGACTGGTTGCATTGGATCTTGGACAGTCTTTAGTATTTTGGGTGTGAGATTCAAAATTTGATATCAATTATTTTATGCGGGGAATTCTATACAAGTGAGATCTCCTGGAGAGGACATAAATCGGAAAGTTGTGAGGAAGTTACCGTAAATTCCACTTGGCACATCCAATTTTGATCAGAACTATGGCATTACAGAGAAGAAATATCAGAGAACTACCTAAAATAAATTTTCATACCCATAAGGGCCAAAACTTGGGAGATAGAACAGAATAAATATTTTCTAGCAGAACCACCTCAAAATCAAGACTCAGAAGTGATATTTGGCCAACATGCCACCCAAAAAGGGACCTTCTACACCAAATAAGCCTCTAGAAAATCCTAATTGGACTCTTGATGAAGGTGAAGAAATGCGTAGGGACATAAATGATTTACAAAAGAAGACAGTAACTAAAGATGAACTACAAGAGATGATGAATTCAATGGAAGCTAAGTTGATGGATGGATTAAAAGGGGAGATCATGGAAGTAATGAGAAATTTCGTAA
>JASDQU010105002.1:415156-430556 GCA_032191745.1 Picea mariana
CCCCACCCCCATCTCAGTATTAAACAATATTCCAACAGGATCTCTGTCACTTACAATTACTTTAGGAAATCGATAAAGTCTATGAATTTCCTTCATGAACACTTCCACTACTTGAATTGTCGTATATGTACTTTGAATTCCAAAAAAATGTGCATATTTTGTGAGTCTATCCACGACCACAAAAATGGAATTCTTACCTTTTGATTTCAATAAACCTATAATGGAATCAAACGATATCTCTTCCCATATTTGATTAGGTATGTGTTAAGGATGGAGTAACCCTAGATTTTTCATTGTTTCTCCTTTATTTCTTTGGAAAAATTGACATTATCTTACAATTTTTTTATTGTCTCTCTTCATTCCTTCCCAAAAGAAATCATTTTTTATCCTTTGATATGCTTTAAGGAACCCCAAATCTCCTGCCATTGGAGAATCATGAGAATCCCTTAATATTTGTTCCTTCAACATCGATTGAGGGCACAAAAATATTCTCCCCTTGTACCAGATAATATCTCTCTTCCACTCCCAATGTTCCATAGAGTTCATCTATTCCTTTATACATTGTATTTATGTCTCGTACTATAGTTGTTTTTCCATTCATGGAGATATTCTTCCAACCACATGAGAATGGAAGACATAATGGAATATAAATTTGAGGCTTCTTCTATTCTGGAAAGGGCATCTACGACCACATTTTCCTTCCCCTTTTTGTAGATTATTTCAAAATCAAACCCTTTCATTTTTGCTACCCATTTTTGTTTCTCTTCTGATGAAAATCTTTAGTCCAAAAATTATTGTAGGCTATCATGGTCTATCTTCACTTTAAAATGCCTCCTAATGAGATATTGTTGCCATTTTTTATTGCAAGTAAAATCATTGTCATTTATTTTTCATATGTAGATTTCACCAAGTCTTTTCCCTTTAATTGTTTACTTTCAAAAGACAATGGTCTCCCTTATTTCATTAATACTGCTCCAATTCATTTTCCATATGCATCACTTTCGACTATGAATGTTTTACCAAAATCAGGTGAGAAAACATGGCATCTTTTAAAGGTGAGAATGACAAGGTAGACTCTTCATTCCATTAAAATGATTTTTTCTTCAGAGATGTGAGTGGGCCTGCAATGTATGCATAATTATTAACAAACTTCTGATAATATCCTATAGGACCCAAAAATCCTCTAACACTCTTGATGTTCTTGGGAATATTCCACTTTGTAATAGCTTGATTCTTTTGAGGGTCCACCTTAACCCCTTCCCTTGAAACAATATGACCCAAATACTCTACTTTGTTTACCAAAAGAACATTTGGATATTTTTACATACAATTGATTTTTATCAATAATTTGTAGGACTTGATTCACATGTTTAATGTGGTCTTCCCATGCTTTACTATAGATAAATATATCATCAAAGAAAACTAACACAAACTTTCTAAGATGGGATCAAAAAAATTTGTTCATAAGGATTTGAAAAGTCGAACGAGCATTAGTCGAGACAAAAGGCATGATCAAGAACTCATAGTTCCCATCATGAGTTCTAAAAGTTGTTTTAGGAATGTCATCTTTTCTTAATCTGATCTGGTGGTATCCTAATTTAAGATCTATATTTTTTAAATAAGCCACTCCATGAAGCTCATCTAATAGCTCATCAATAATTGGAATACATAATCTATCCTTATGGTGATCTTGTTTATATATATAATCAAAACACATCCTTCAAGAATTGTATTTACATTTCACCATCACTTATGGAGCTAAAAATTAACTCTTGCTTGGTTGAATAATACCCAAATCTAACATGTCTTGTACTATTTTCTCAATTGGCCCCTTTTGTTGATGATGATACATGTAAGGCCTTTTATTAGGATGATTACTTCTCATTATTTGTTTCATTTGATGTTCATGATCTCTAAATGGAGGTAGACCTTTAGGAATTTCTTGGAAGACCCTACAGTTCTTTTCCAAGGTGCATATTGATTCCTATGGAATATTTCATCTTCCTGCTTAACTTCCATAGAATAAATTTTAACCGCAACTCTCTTTCTATCATTTTTTATTAGTTTTTACGTTCTATGAGAGATAATGACTTGAGAAGGTACATATTTTAACCCTTTGAGTTCATATTGCATTCCTTCCCATTCAAAACTCATGAATAATTCATTATCGTTTGTAGAAATTGTACCCAATGCTCTCAACCATTGAATCCCTACAACAAAATCTACACCTTCAATGAGAATGGCATACATTGTGCTTTATAAATTATATTCTCGCATACTTAGTTTGATGTTGTGGGATTTTCCCACACAATCAATACTCCCTCCACTAGCGACCAAAACTTGAAAATTTGTCACTGGATATACAAAACAATTTAGGTTCTCTGCTAATATTTTAACAATAAATTTATTGGTACTACCTGATTCAATGAGAATTATAGCCATTTGCTTCTTAATGTAATCTGCAATCTCCAGGGTTTGAGGTGCTAACAAACCTGCCAATGCATGAACAAATATTTCACACTTGTTTGAATCAATGTTGTGCAAAATTTATGCCTCTATTTCTTGCTCTTTTAATTTGACAAGTTCTTCCTCATTTATTTGTGTAGATGCCTCTACTTCCTCTTCATGATTATTTTCCAAGGTGATTAATTTTGTTTCTTGACATTTATGCCCTTTTATCGATTTGTTGTTACAACCAAAGCATAGTCCTTTTGCTCTTATCTCCCCCATTTCCTTTTGTGATATTCGAGTAGGTTGAGGTACGATTGTCTTATGAACCCAAAAACAATCTATGCTTCATATGTATTCTCCAATGGTAAACTTATGTATAGCCTTATTCTTCGCTTGAATATGATGAGAAAATTGCATAGCTACCATAATATTTTTAGGATGTTTTAGGAAAATCTCATGTTTATTGTCTTCTTTTAATCCACCCATGTAAGATTCCAACAGATGTTCATCACTTATGTCATCCACCCTCATGGCTAATACCTGGAATTTTTAATAATAATATTCAATATCACCTAAGTGTGTGATTCTTGTCAATTGACTAATGTGGTATTTTTCCCAAAATTTCCCATATTGTGCTTCTAAGTCTCTTGTAAATAAAACCCAAGTATAACGATAAGAAGGGGGATTCATCTTAACTACCCATTGATACCATTGATCTGGTTTTCTCTCAAAGTTGAAAGTTGTTATGTGAATTATTTGCTTATCATTCATAATATTATGTAGTTTAGAATATTTTTCTATTTGTTTCACCTAGGTAAAGCCTTATTTTCCATCAAACTTCCTTAATTCAATATTGGAAAGGATCAATCATTTTGGAAACTATCCATAAGTAACTCCATTATTGGAGTTAAATCCCTCTAGAAAATTCTTATTATTGGAAAGCTGTACAACCTGAACACTACCTTTATTTTTATGAGTCCCTCCAGACACCTTATCAATTTTAGAGAACCTTCCATTTAAGGATTCCAAAATATTCTCTTCCATTTGTTCCAACATTCCATCCATTTTTTGTTCCAATTGTTCCATCGTTCTTTCACATGTTCCTTGTTTTCATCCATCTTTATTTCTATTTATGTTTAAGAATTAATCAAATCAACCTTTTTATTGACCTATCATTCAATTTGTTGATTCAACTTTTCAATTTAGATAGTTTGGTTTGTATCTCCTCATTTTCTCCATGAGTCATGGAGGAGCTTTCTAGAGGTTTAATTGGTGAAGTAATTTTTGAATATTTATTTGGAGTTGTTGGTAGTATGGTTGTCGTTAGACCAAAACCCGCAGGTGATTGGTAAACTCACCACCGCTAGATTTCAAAAATCCACGAGAGGCAATTAGTTCCTTTTCATGATACACCGGGGAGCGTTGACTACTTGCAATTCCGTGCAACAATCTCCTCCTCGGCGCGAGCCGAGTGTGTATCAAACTCATGACCTCTAGCTCTGATACCATTGGTTGGTAGTATGGTTGTCGTTAGACCAAAATCCGCAGGTGATTGTTAGATCATCCAAAATACAAATATCATAGTTAGAATAAAATGATTATTAATTTAAGATATTAAATTAATAATCTAGAATATTTGATTAATAAATGGAGACATTTAGAAATAGAATATTGTTGGAAAAGATATGACTCTAGAAAGGTGTCGTATCTTAGGCTCAAAATTAGGATTATAGTTAAGATAGAATTTATTGTAAATGGACACTTGTTTATTTAATAAGTGATCCATAACTAGAGTTTGTTAGGACATTTAGCTTTTATATAGCTCATTACAAGAGTATTGAGTTGTTTGGGTGTAAACTCTTGCAAAGTCTCTTATGTAATTTATTTTCCTATTTAATAAAAGTGTGTGTTTGAGGACACTTCTGCCATTATTGTGGTATCAGAGCTCCAGTAATGTAGCTGAACTGAAGAGGAGATTAGCTAATCAGAGGAAGATATTTCAGCTCTACAGGCCAAGGAAAAACGTGGGCGCATTTCTTTAGTAAATTGGTCAGTTAAATTTTTTTTTAAACTGAATTTTTTTGGTATTATCTGCAAGAAAAATTGAATTAAGATGGCATTCTTGAAAATTCCAAAAGAAGTCACGTCCAAAATTCATGTGTTGAGATGCTCCTGAATCTAAAATCCAAGCATCTTCATAATCACTTTGAAAATCAGTGGAAATGGTCAGTTAATATACAGTTACATGATATTGTTTTCATAAATATCCTGCAAATGACTTTCGCATCCTGGTTCTTTGAAAAATAAAGTTTTATGGGATTTGAAATTATAACATCTCTATATCCACTCACTAAGCCCATGCATACATGTTATCTATGTTTTGACACATTTAGGTTTTTTGGTCTCCTGTGCCTCCAAAGACTACTGTACTTTGTTCTTCATGGTATATCACTCTATTTTGGGGTATTGCTACTGCTAGTGCATAATGAAAATAGTAACGAGAGGCACATATAAATTGTTTTGGATATTACATTTATTTTGCAAGGAAAGGAATTGTTGATGTAGAATGTTGCTTCGACATCAAACTTGGTTTTACTTTGGTTTTGAATTTTCATTCTGAAAATAATGTTGTACAGACTACAGGGAAATCTTATCAATACTTGCAGTGATACCTTACCATCAATATCGCAGGAATGTTGGGAGCCACCACACTGAGAAGATTGTAACTCAAAGTAATTTTTACTTTGAGGGGGGGTGATATTTGTTTTTACTAAAATTTGCAAGAGCATTGTAATAAGTAAAATTTTGAAAGTTACTTGGAATTTGACTAGAGCCAAGTGCCAAGCTCGGTCATTTTTTCTCCTATTTCAACGACTATACGAGGGTCAAGGCCAAGCCCTGATAGATCATTTTTTTGTGTGATGTGTCTGGTGTGTTATTCAACTTGATATCTTTTTCTTTATTCTTTTTGGTGTGAAGATTCAACACTACAATTTCAAATTTAATTAATTTGTTCTCTAACTGCGATAAACTTGAAGGTACAAAATCATACAAGACATGGAAACATCTCAGTGAAGGCACTCTCATTTACAATGTACTTTGGCGTGATATATGTAATGAAGATACTAATCCAAATAATCCTATAGATGCAGCTACATTAGAAAAATGGGAAGTTAAAACTACCAAAGCATTAGCACTTATTAAATCTTCAGTTAATGATGAGATGTATGTTCACATTGAAAATACTACTGATGCATGGTCTGCTTTGAAAGTTTTTAAAGATTTATTTGATACTCAGCCTGAATCAAAGGAAGTCGATCTTCAATTAAAGTTGCTCCAACAGAAATTGACTGAAGGAGGTGATGTGCATGAATATATTTCCAGACTTAAGAACATTAAGCAGGAAATACTAAACGTTGGTTTTCAAGCAGTAGATGATAGTTTCATGACCACAATTCTAATTGTTGGATTGCCTTCTTCCTATACACATTTTTTGGAAACATTACAAGTAACTGGAAAGTTAGATAAGCTTATGTTTGATGAACTAAGTGAAATGTTATCTCAACACAACAAAACTTTTGGAAAGAAAAATCACGTTGGGGAAGATGTTTTTTTCACAGAAGCCAGCACAAGTAAATCTTCAAGTGACAGTTCTAGAAGCAAAGGAAGAGAAAATTTTGTACCAGGTCGTGGTCGAAGCCAAAGTAGAGAAAACAATTTTCAAGGCCGAGGAAATAGTCAAGGCAGAGGGTATCTTCAAGGCATAGGAAATAGTCAAGGCAAAGGTTATTTTCAAGGAAGAGGAAATAGTCAAGGCAGAGGCTATTTTCAAGGCAACAGTCGATGCAGAGGACAAAATCCACACAGAGGTCAAAGTCAAGGCAGAGGACAGAATTCAGGCAGAGGGAGAGATTTCAGGCAAATTGTTTGTAAAAGATGTAACAAAGTTGGTCATTATGCAGAAGATTGTCAAACTTCCATTGATAAAATTTCTAAGTTTCATCAAAACACAGCACAATTTGCAAATGATCGAAATGATGATGGTTCAGAATATGTGTTTACCACATCTTCAGCATTACAGATTTCCACTGATTTTCAAAGTGATTATGAAGATGCTTGGATTTTAGATTCAGGAGCATCTCAACACATGAATTTTAGACGTGACTTCTTTTGGAATTTTCAAGAATTCCATCTTAATTTAGTTTTTCTTGCAGATAATACCAAACATACTCCTTATGGAAAAGGTGTAGTTAAATTTTGTTTACCTGATATTGGAGAAAGAATGATTTCAGATATATGGTATGTACCAACCTTTTAAAATAATTTGTTATCTTTAGTCACAATTCAACAAGCAGGACATCAGGTGAGTATGGAAGATGACTTGGTTAAGATTAATTCAGTCAAACAGAATATGAAAACAGTGATGATAGGTTATGAAGATGGAAAATGATTAAGGATGAAAGGGAAAGTTATTCCAAGGCATTCAGACTTTGTAGGAACAGTAAGTACAATCATTTCCCCTCTAAGATTGTGGCATGTGCACTATGGACATCTCAACTTTGAAAGTCTTTCTCAATTGAAAAAACAAGGGATGGTTAAGGGACCTCCAACTTTCAAAAAGGAAAATTCAAAATGTGAAGCATGCAATTATGGCAACCAAGTCAAGAGAGTTTTCCAACAAGTTCATGGCATGCAAATAGATGGTTGCAACTAGTTCACAGTGATGTTTGTGGACCACTAGAAAGTTATTTAGGTGGTTGCAAATATTTTTTACTCTTTATTGATGATTTCAGTAGAATGACTTGGGTTTACTTCTTGAAGAAAAAGTCAAAAGTATTTGAAAAGAAATTAAAGAAAACGATAGTCACTCTCAGGACAAATAATGGAGGGGAATTCACTTCTCATGAATTCAAAACTTATTGCATAGACAATGGGATAAGAAGACATCTTACAAATTTCTACACTCCTCAGCAAAATGGAGTCGCAGAAAGAATGAATCACACCTTGTTAGGCATGGCAAGATCCATGTTAAGCTTTAAAAAGTTAAGTTCTACATTTTGGGCAGAAGCAATCCATACAGCTATATACTTAAGGAAAAGATCTCCAACTGCTTCTTTGGACGAAATCACACCTTATGAAGCATGGTTTGGTTTCAAACCTCGAGTTAAACATCTTAGAGTTTTTGGATCAGTATGTTATGCCTTAATTCCAAAAGAAAAATGAACTAAGCTTGACTCAAGAAGCTTGAAATGCACAATGATTTGGTATTCTAATGAGAAGGAAGGCTACATACTTTTGACAAATGGAAAATTTATTGTGAGCAGGGATGTAATTTTTGATGAAACTGAAAGTAAGAGTGCTGAAGAAATCAAAAGTCTTCTTCAAAAGTTAGAAACTAAAGGTAATCAAAGAAAAGGAAAAATGCAAAGTCAACCAAATTCATATAATTGGTATGAACTTGATTTTCCTTCATCTGAAGATGATACATCTAGTCCATTTACTTCAACAATATCATCTGGGCCTTTTAATAGTTCATCCAACTCTCCTAGCAGCAGAAATTCATATGACAATGATTCTCCACCTCCAGTATCTTCAATTGATCGACGAGCATCAATTTACATTAATCCAATTTACAATAATGGAAATTCAGATCCCCAAACCAGTGAACATCAACTACCAAAATGGGCAGTTCAACTTTTGAAAGATGTAAGGCCTGATGAGCAGAATAAAACAGGAACAAGGGGATCACACAATAGTGAAGGAAATTTTTCCTTGGTAGCAAATGATTTTACTGAACCTACCACATACAAAGAAGCAGTAAAGCATAAAGAATGGCAATAGGCTAGGGTTGAAGAGTATCAAGAAGTACTTGATAACAACACTTGGAAACTTGTTGATTGTCCTACAAGTGTTAAACCCATCGGATGCAAATGGGTTTACAGAATTAAATACAAGCAACATGGTGAAATTGACAAGTATAAAGCACGACTTGTGGCTAAAGGTTTTGCGTAGCAGGAAGGCACTGATTATGAGGAAAATTTTTCTCCTACAATTAAATGGAATACCATCCGATTAAAACTTGCATTGGCCGCTCATAAAGGTTGGAAAGTTCATCAAATGGATGTAAAAAGTGCTTTTCTCAACGGAGACTTACAGGAAGATGTATATATGCAATAACCACCAGGTTTTGAAATTGCAGAGCAGGAATATAAAGTCTGCAAATTAATTAAGGCTTTATATGGGTTAAAGCAAGCTCCCCGAGCTTGGTATACCAAAATGGATGAATACCTTAGGAAGGTTGGTTTTCAACAAAGTGAATCTGATGATACTTTGTATATCCGTCAACAGAGTCCATATCTAGTGATTCCTTTTATGTATTTAGATGATTTGATCATTACAGGAAACCATGATGATCATATTGAACAAGTGAAATGGGAGTTACATGCAGGTTTTAAGATGACAGATTTGGGACTCCTTCACTACTATCTTGGCATTGAAGTATTCTAACGTCCACATCATATTTTCATTTCTCTGAGCAAATATGCAGTAGAAATTCTTCAACGATTTGGCATGCAGGATTGCAAACCATCTCTTACCCCTATGGAACAACACTTGAAACTTTCAAAATTTGAAGGGGGGGGAATGGTAGACAGTATTATAGACGGTTGATTGGCAGCTTGATTTATTTGACAAACACTCGACCAGATCTATCTTATGCAGTCAGTATTCTTTCACACTTTATGCAACAACCATGAGACAGCCACTAGAATGCAACCAAAAGAGTTCTTTGATATATCCAAGGAACAAAAGATTTTGGTCTTCTTTACAAAAAGACTAAAAATTTTGTACTTGGTGGATTTTCAGATGCCGACTTTGCCAGAAGTATTGATGATCGAGCATCAACATCAAGTTACTTAATGAACATGGGTTCAGCAACAGTGTCTTGGAATTGTAAGAAACAAGCTACAGTTGCCACTTCTACAGCAGAAGCAGAATACATCTCAGCATGGGAAGAAACATGTGAAATTGTTTGGTTACGCATAATTTTACAGGACTTGGGCATTTCTCATGCAGAAGATACACCATTATTCATCGATAGCCAGTCAACCATTAAGCTTGACAAGAATCCAATTTTTTATTCAAAGACAAAGCACGTGGACACCAAGTATCATCATATCAGATCACTCATTGCAAAGGATGTCATCAATCCAATTTATTGTCCTTCAGAAGATCAGTTCTCTGACATTTTCACGAAACCTCTTGGCAGAATAAAATTTACTAAGTTCGGGGATGAACTTGGTATATGTTGTAATGTATCTTTGGATCATAGGGGGGAATGTTAGTTAATCCAAAATACAAATATCATAGTTAGAATAAAATGATTATTAATTTAGGATATTAAATTAATAATCTATAATATTTGATTAATAAATGGAGACATTTAGAAATAGAATATTGTTGTAAAAGATATGACTCTAGAAAGGTGTCATATCTTAGGCTCAAAATTAGGATTATAGTTAAGATAGCATTTATTGTAAATGGACACTTGTTTATTTAATAAGTGATCCATAACTAGAGTTTGTTAGGACATTTATCTTTTATATAGCTCATTGCAAGAGTATTGAGTTGTTCGGGTGTAAACTCTTGCAAAGTCTCTTATGTAATTTATTTTCCTATTTAATAAAAGTGTGTGTCTAAGGACACTTCTGCCATTAGTGATTGGTAAACTCGCCACCACCATATTTCAAGGATCCATGAGAGGCGATTAGTCCCTTTTCATGATACACCAGGGAACGTTGACTACTTGCAATTTCGTGCAACAAATCCTAAGGAAAAGGAAGTGTCAGGTGTTATAGCTCTTTGATATATGTGTGGGGCCCAACAAGGGTACTCGGACTAATATCTCAAGGAACTAACTAAGGAGGATCAATTTTTTGATGTTTTGGTAGCTGCAGGAGGATCTTTCCCTCCTATAGAACCTTTCTTAGATGCGGAGAAGATTCTGGAAGCAAGAGATCCATTGGATAGATAAATACCCTAGAAGAGGACTCGGCCCAGAAGAATAAAGTATAATGAAAAGACACCTTCCCAGAAGAGAAGTTGGCCCAGATATAAGGACAAGAAGACTATAAATAAGGAGGGTCCTTAGCTCATTTGTTCACTCACTCACATTCTCCCAGCTACATAGAATCAAGGTGCAACTTTGGAGGAGGTGACGCATAGTTGTAGATGCACAATTTATTATTGCTCAATCTTTTGGTCTCTCTCTCTTGTGCGCTACTCCTTGAGGAGGTGCGCTACCTTTGTATGGTTTTATTTTTGCAGCTGGGGTGGTATTTCTGGTTAAGCTAGCACTTGTGCTAGGGTTTATCTGAATGGACTTTCTTTGTGAACAGAATCTATCCAAGAAAGGTTGTTGGGTTTTTTCCCCCATTTGGGTTTTTCCTAGGATAAATCTATTGTGTTCTTTTATGTCTCTAGTTTATGTTGCTACTGCTCAGTACATGATATATATGTTAATGGTAATGAAGTAAAATAACACTATTAAATAAGGAAAATCTAACATGGAATCAGATTTGGTTACCTTCAGAACAGTTTAACCACTAGAAGAAAGATCGATACAGCGGCACCTTGCAGCCACAATACTTTGTCAAGCTAATTGAGAAATATCCCAAGGATGTTTTGAATAATTCCTTCATAGGGAAGTGCACCCTAACCTAGCGCACCCCTTGAAACCCTCAACATACAGTTTGGTGAAGTCTGAAATTTTCAGTGCTAGGGTTTCTACCGGTGAAAATGTCAATGAGTATGAGAGTTGAGGATAAATTGGATGAAGAAGATAACTTCATATCCTGGAAGCATAGAGTTCTCCTCATTCTAGAAGAGAATGATCTATTAGATCACATAATGAAAGATCTTCCAGAACCTGAAGATGAAGAAGAAAAAGTGAAGTTCAAGAAGAATGAGGTCAAGGCCAAGAGGATCTTGATAGATTCAATCAAGGATCACCTGATACCCAATGTATAAAAACTGAAGATACCGAAGGAGATGTTTGATTACCTAACCAGAATTTATGAAAGTAATAATACCAGTTGAAATCTTACTTTAATGCATCAACTCATAAACATGACAATGAACAAGTCAGAAACAATGGTCAACTATTTTATGAAGATCTCACAAATCAAGGATAAGTTAGTAGCTATTGGATACCCAGTAGAATACATTGAACTTGTGACCACCACACTCAATGGATTCCCTCCCTCATGGGACCTGGTTTTCCAAGGAATTTTTGCAAGAAGGAGATTGCCCAATTTTTGACAAGTTATGGTCAGATTGCACTCAAGAGGAATTCAGGCTGATATCCAAGACACAAAATACTAATGAGGATGAAAGTCAAGCACTTGTTTCCCAAGTGAGGAAGAGAAATAAAAGGGAAGAAGGTGGTTCGAAGAAATCTAAGAGACCTCGTTATAAGAAGGATGCGTCAAAGATCAAATGCTACAGTTGCCAAAAGCTAGGACACTATGCCTTTCAATGTCCAAATAGAAATGAAAAGGAAAAAAAGAAACACCATGCACATGCAAAAGATGCAAAAGATGCACTCAAATGCATCAAAGGATGAATAATTTGTCTTTTAGACAATGGTGTTTCCATGCATATGAACAATAGAAGGAAACTCAATTAGGACAACAATGTCAGACTCTAGGTTTGCATATCAGGTTTTCATATCCTAATTATTGTACCTAGGATAGCAGTCTTTACATATTTATTATTTTCTATTGCTATCAAATGTTTAGGTACACCTAAATATTGTCGGTACGACTACCATTAAGAAACTTCTCAATGATATACTTGTCTACAAGATGAAATTCATCTCCTCTAGGAGATGTTCTTGATTAATAACCATTCCATGGAGGTTACCATGGAAATGTTGTTCTTGTCTCTTGTTCTAAGAAGGTAACAGGTTATAGCTCTAAGAAGGAGCTATGATGACGGTTGCGGGAGGAAACTATTTAGATAGTCTCTAGCCGAGACATAGAACTGTGTACATGAATGTACACACCCATGTGAACAAGAAGACAAAGAAGAGTATCTCTTATGGATATTGAATGTGAGGAGAAGAAGACTCCAAAGATGACCATACAACTAATTTGACTACTCTTCAGATCATCAGGAAGATTTAGTAGTGCTAGAAGGGCCCTACCTAGAAACAATGCAGTAAAACTAGCATATTCTCGTAATACCTTGCACAATGCAAAGAGATACAAATACATGGAATTGATGAGCCCTACTATGAAAAGAAGAAGATGACTCCAACGATGGTGAGGCCAGTGGCCCCACCAAGTACCAACTCAGAAGTAGCTATGTTTCATAGGGAGTCAAACCTTAGGATACAGTAGAGAGGAGCAACCTCCCAGTACAGTCCATAGGATATCAAACTTCAGAAGAATTCAACAGATGCAGTAGAAGCAGGTGGCTCCGGAGATCATATAGAATCAAAGGGATTCAAGCTTTAGAGGGAGCATGTAGATTCAGAGTAAGCATGATCTCAGAGAGGTTCAGTGGCTTAGAGACTTTCATTCAAAAAGTATTCCTTCTTAGATTCAGATAGGAGAGAGAGACATCTTCCAAGAATGACAAACATGTGTCATGAGTTGAGGAGTCTAGATCGAAGCTTCAGAGGCTTCTAGGAGATGTAAGATATCCTGGAAGGATTCCCCTATCTCGATAGACCTTGTTGCAGTGATAGAGGAGGCAACCAGTCAGAAGGACTGAGATAAATATTTTTCCTCGGTTCAAGAAACCACACATGTTTTCTAGCTATGTGGAATTGATGAGCAACATCATTGATTTAGATCCTTCCACCATTGAAGAAGTTGTTAAGAAGCAAGAATGGAAGGAAGCCATGATGGAGGAGTATCACTCGATCATGAAGAATTATGTGTGAGAGGTGGTTCTGATACCATAAGGGAAGTCAATAGTGACTTCCAAGTTGATCTACAAGATCAAGCATGTTGTAGATGGAAGCATAGAGATGTACAAAGCTTTATTTGTATAAGCAAGAGGGAGAATATTATGATGAGACACTTCCTCTGGTAGCCAGAAGAAGTGTACATAAAGAAACCACAAGATACATGAGGAGGAGTCTCATGTCTTCATATTGAAGAAGGATTTGTACGGGCCTAAGCAAGCCCCCGGGGCATGATATGCCAGATCATAAAATTATTTGATGGTTTCCCATTGATCCTACATGTGGATGACTTGTTTCTGACAGGAGATGAGAATATCATAGTTGGGTGCAAGAGGGAGCTCGCTTCATAGTTCAAGATGAAGGATCTAGGTCTGTTGTATTACTTCTTGGGATTGGAAGTGTGGTAGAGATCAGATGAGATTTTCCTTATCCAAGGAAAATATATTGTTGAGATTCTACAGAGATTTAGGATGATGGATTGCAAATCCATGACCACACACATGAAGATAAATCTGAATCTCTTGAGTGAAAAATCTTCAGATTTGGTATATCCCATGATGTACATATAGTTTATTGGATCCTTGATGTACCTAGTTAACACCAAGCCAGGCATATGCTTTGTAGTGAATACCTTGAGTCAACACATGGTTGAACCTAGACAGAGATTAGATGAGATTTTCCTTAGCCAAGGAAAATATATTGTTGAGATTCTACAGAGATTTAGGATGATGGACTAGAAGTCCATGACCAAACCCATGACGATAAATCTGAAGCTCTTGAGTGAAAAATATTCAAATTTGGTAGATCCCATGATGTACATATAGTTAATTGGATCCTTGATGTACCCAATTAACACCAGGCCAGACATATGCTTTGCAGTGAATACCTTGAGTCAACACAAGGTTGAACCTATACATGTATAGTAGATGGAAGAAAAACATATGTTGAGGTACCTTCATGGTACGGTTGGATATGGATTGAGATATGTCTCATGTAGATATGTGAAGTTGCAAGGATATACAAATTATGACTGGGTAGGGAGTGTAGTGGATCGGAAGAGTACTTCTGGATGTTGTTTCAGTATGGGATCGGGCATGATCTCATGGTTGAGCAGGAAGAAGACATCAGTGGCACTCAGTACATCAGAATAAGAGTATATTGCAACAATCATGGCAAGTCATGAAGTAGTACAGATTTGGAAGTTGCTAGTTGGGACATTTGATCTAGAATTGGAGCCAACTTTGATATATTGTGAAAATAAAAGTTGCAAGAATCTTACCGAGAACCATGAATTCCATGACAAGTCTAAGCATATCAAGATCAAATATCATTACATATGGGACATGGTGGAGAGAAGAGATATGGAGCTCCAATACATGTCCATGGATGAGAAGATAGCAAACATTCTCACCAAGCCCTTGTCAAGAGTGAAGTATGAGTACTTCAGGGAAAATCTTGGAGTGTTGTTGAATGTCCACCCTCATTGAGAGGAAGGTGTGTTGTTTCTTATTATGCCAAATAACCCCTTTGGCCAAGGGTTCCCTAGATCAGTCATGTGAGGTGAATGAGGAATTAATGCAATGTCAGACCTGTTGAGAGAAGAAACATCACACACATAATCGTAATACTATGGCGGAGAGTGTGTGACTCTGGATAGTAGTTATGTGCTACTTTGGTGGTTGTGTACCACTGGCGGAGGTTATGTGACTCTAAAAAGTAGTTGTGTGATACTTCAGTGGTTGTATACCATTGGCGGAGGTTGTGTGACTCTGGATAGTAGTTGTGTGCTACTTTGGTGGTTGTGTACCACTAGCAAAGGTTGTGTGACTCTGGACAGTAGTTGTGTGCTACTTTTGTGGTTGTGTACCACTAGCGAAGGCTGTGTGAAACTAAACAGTACTTGTGTGCTACTTCGGTGGTTGTGTACCACTAGCGAAGATTGTGTGTCTCTATACAGTAGTTGTGTGCTACTACGGT
>JASDQU010105003.1:4182-15617 GCA_032191745.1 Picea mariana
TTGCTTATTTTAGACGAATATTTGTATGTGTTATTGTTGAAATCTTGCTAAAAAATGTAGAATTGTCAAACAACACTCTAGTTGTTCACAGTTTTGTGATATCGTTGAAAAATATTTAAAGATAGCCTAATTTGATTTGTGATATTGTTCATTTTTTTGTGAGATCATTGCAAAATATGATAATATGATAAATTGTGTAAACAATGGCCTCATCTAAAAGAAGGAATGTAGAATTCGATGAAAGAAGCAATGGAGTTGGTAGTGTAAAGCTCCCTCTATTGTTGCAGTCTACTTGACTCTTCCAAAGGGTGCATATGAGTAATCATGTTATACACTTGAATTTTGTTAATTTTTCTACAAATGTGTGTTTTACAATTCAATTTAGAAGAGATTATAATGTAAAATTTAAAAGAAGCACAAATATGAGAAAAATCATTAAGATAAGATAGGAAACCATAAATAGAAGGTATATCCATGAAACATTTGGACTTCAAAACGTTGTGGAACATAATTAGACCTCAAAACATTACTGGAACATGATAGGCCACAACACACAATACAAAAAAACACTATATTTCCCTTTTAAAACATATCCACCTTCTATTCTCTTCTCTTCAACGTTCCCTTCCCCTGCTTTAGGGGTATGCTAGTTTAAGATAAAATGGAAGAAAAGTTAACACTAGACAAAAATCATGATAAAAGAAAAAATATTGGGGAGAAATAACCCATGTCTAGATAACAAGGCAAGCATTGGTGTTACCATATGTAGTTGTTGATGAGATCGTTGTTAGTGCTCGATTCTCCTTGAGATGATTGTTAGTGTTCTACTTGATTCTCCTCTCCTTTTGAATCTCCTTTCTTTTTAAGGGACTTAGTTCATCACCTTTCCTTTTAAGAGACTTGGTTTGGTGTAGTGGTTTAGAATACTCACTTCCTTTCTTGAGCTTGTTAGATTCAATTTTACATAATATGCCTATCTTACAATGAATGTAGAAGTCTCTTATTTTTTTATTCAACTTCTTTGTTTTTTTTGAAGGTGGTGAAATATATCATAAGTGAGTGATCCACCAACAATTAAGACAATCATCACTTTCTATTCTTCCCAAATGTGGGCTAACATATCATCATTATTCAAGGAAAACCATGCCACTTAAACTGACCAGCTAGTGGTCCATACGGGAGCAAAGTTTCACTCCTACCAAATGCCTCTGGGTCTTGGGATGTTAACATATTTCCTTATATCCAAAAATATGATCTCTTAGTCAATTAGGAACATCGTTAGGTCTTCCTTTAGGACCAAAATGTGGTTTCAACCTAAATACTATATGGAAGAAAGACAATATCCCTTATGGTCTTACTTTTGGATCAAAAGGATGTTTCAACCTAAATAGTATATGCAAGAAAGTCAATATCTCTTATGGCCATTGTTAATCCTACCTTAAATGGGATCATATGATTTGTAATAGCATTTAACATTAATTCCATACATKAAACYAGATACTASGTCCCCAATTACAATATAACCTCTTGCCAAATAAAAATTCAACTTCTTCATTTAATTTTTGTTAAAAATTAACTTTATGAATAATGTGTTTTTATAACCTATAAATTAAAAGAAAAAAATATATATTTATTATCATTGCACCAGTCACACCCACATCCCAGTATTAGGGAGATGTATAATTATTTATGTTCTCAAGATGGAGTTGACAAGTAACATTGAAAAAATATTTCAATTTGGACCATAAATAAAATATTTCAACACTCCGAATAATTCAACACCACGTTACAAACCCCGATTCGATTCCCAGTTTGGTGCAACATGCACCTTTACCAACAAAAATACATTAAATAGTCAGGGCAATTAAAATGATTACAAAATAGTATTGGGCTACATTGTTGTGGCAAAGTCCGGTTAGGATATCTGGTTTTCATTCACACGATCTGCGTTCGAATCCTGGCAAGGGAGGATGGACATTTTTGTGGTTTGAGAAGAGATACATTATTCTCTGTAAACAAAATTGTTCAGTCTATCCAACATGTCGGATGTGCCGAAATACATACATGATGGGTTTGTGAATGAAATTCAAATGATACCTGCATGTATGTGGAATAAAAATGAAATCAAACCTGTATACATTGGAATTGTGAAATTTTAAGGGTTTGTGAATGAAATTCAAATGATACATGTATACATACATGATGTATGAGAAATACAAATGAAATCAAACATGTATACATTGGAATAGTGAAATTTTAAAATATGTACGGGATCAAATATTCTACCATCTATGCTTCTTGAATCTTGATTTATAAGAAGAGTTAGTTATCATACATATTAGTGTTAGTAAGAATCCCAATATCTAAATAGAGAGTGGAAATGATTCTAATGAGGACATCAATATGGTTGAGATGCATGTTAAAGGATTTTTATTTATTATAATATAAGAATCAAATAATGTTGGAAGAATAACAAAAATGGTGTTTTCATGGGACTTGGTATTTATTCTAGTAATACAACAGAAGCTTGAGCTTTAATGTTATCTTTTATAGTTCAGAGGTACTTCTGCATTGGCGGTGCCCAGTGTGCAGAAGTGACAAGCAAATGTCTCTCTTAAGTGACTTTATAAAGTGCAATTAGGGTTTTTTAATATTTAATGGGTAAAAGTGACTTAATCAAGTTTGTGTCACTTAAGTGACTTCAATGAACTCAACATAAGATTAAGTCATGATCATTGATCTCAAGAGGGAAAGATCAATCTTAACCGTCTATCTCTTTGTAGATCTATGGTTAGGGAAGTTATTCATTAATGAGTGAATAAAGACAACATTTGAGGGAGATGAAGCGCACTTTTCAAGGAGAGGTTAGAGCGAATGTGAAGAGACACATTTACCAAGAGAGATTGAGTTGGAAGAAGAAGAGTAATATCAAAGGAGGATTGGAAAACATTCCAAGGAAAGGATTGGCACGCATTCCAAGGAGATTTGCAGTTGCATTTCATATCAGTACATTACGGATTTAAAAGCAATTTGTATAGCAAAGAAAATGCACATAAATTGAGGTTGATCTTTTGCATAGATTTTGAGGTGCATATATGACTAGGTAAATCCGTACATGTCTGTATTGTTGGTATCGTAGCTTTGCAAAGAAATCGAAGAGTGTTTTTGTTGCTAGGGAGGTCATATTGTTCATGTCGTATAATTGAAATCTAGCACAAATTTCAAGGTAGAACTCTGGTCTGATTTTTTGAGGTCTTTAGCACATTTTTCGAGGTGGATTGGAGGCACAAGTTACAAGATAAGTATTGTGAATTTATTGTTGTAATATTGTTGTTGTTACTCAGAAACATTTGCTTGCAAGCTCAATAAGAATATTCTCTCCTTTGATGGTTTTCCCTTTAGGATTTTTCTAGGGGCATTGTCCATATATCTAGTGTCAAATGTAATGATATTTTCTCTGTTGTTCATTGTTATTTCCGCTGCTATATTTTTCAGTTTTCTTGGCAATGTATTTCTACTCATTATTTCCAATTGAATGCTTTTGTTAACATGCATTATTGGTGAATGATTATTGGAGGTTGAAATCTTGTTATTGACTAAGTGATTGTCTAGTAAACTTTTGAACATGGTATTAGAGGTTGGGCTTTGAGGTTCAGTGGATAGATTTTGGCACTTGGATAGTAGTGATTTGTAGAGGATTTTTCTCAGAAGAAGGGAAAGAAAGGGTCTTTGTCAGTTGGACAAGGATTACTTCCAGTCTCAGGTTTGAGGATATGTTGGAGGAGATCCCCAACTACCTGTAGTGGAAGGTAAGGATTGCAGTTATTCTCAGGAAGAACAAGTTATGGGAGTTTGTGAGTACCATTGTGACAATACCTTCATCAAATCCCATTTCCCTAGGTCTTCATGAGGTGAATGAAGCAAGGGCACATATGATAATCTTGGATGGAGTAAGAGACCACATGATTCCACATTTGGATGAGAAGCTGACAGCCAAGGAAATCTGGGATGCACTGACGAAATTGTACGATAACAATAACGAAAATAGGAAGATGGCCCTAAGGGACAAGCTCCACAAAAGTAGGATTTCCAAGGGAGAGAGTGTGGCCTCCTATCTCACCAGGCTTATATAGGTGAAGGATGAGTTGGTAGTTGTAGGGGGGATTATCCCAAACTCAGAGTTGGTGTGCATAACCCTCAAGGGATTCACCAAAGAGTGGGATGTTTTCGTGAAGTGTGTGGTGGGAGAGAGAAGCTCCCATATTGGAGAAGATTATGGGATGAATTTACTCAAGAGGAGATCTGGGAGGGTTCTCATCAGGAGAAGGTAGAGGGTGGTGCAGATGTGGAGAATGTTGCTATTGTGGGAAAGAAGAAACACAATAAGAAGGATATGAGCAAAGTGAAATGTTTGGCATGTCACAAGATTGGCCACTATGCTAGTCAATGTATGAACAAGAAGAAGAAGAAGGAGCTATAGGTATCATCTTCAGATGAGGTTGTTGAGTTTACCGAGAATTTCAAGAGGGAATTTTCTTTAATGACTGCTCTTTCAAGCAGTGATAGTGTAGAGTTTGGGGACATTGGAGTGTGGTTTGTGGATAGTAGTGCATCTTGACATATGATGAGAATGAGGTTTGTGTTCCTCATTTTTTTAGAGAAAGAATCAGACTGTTATGTGGGTTGTGGGGCTAGCAACAAACATGCAGTAAAAGGGGTTGGATGTGTGAGATTCCAGCTAGTGTCAGAAGATTTTTTGGAGTTGGCCAAGGTGTTGTTTGTTCCAAAGTCGTCAGTAAATTTACTCTCAGTGTCAGCTTTGGAGGTTGATGGATGTGGAGTTGTGTTCTTCCGTAGATTAGTGTTTCTATATCCAGAGGGAGCTACTCCATACACAACAATAATTCTTAGTGTCTGGCATGAGAGGCTATATAAGTTGTTGGGACAACTTGTGGTTGGATCCAGTGGATTCTTGGATTTAGAATCTGTGTCAACATTTGAGAGTGAGGAGGTTGATCGAAAGAGTGATTAGATATCGGGGAATCTAGCTTCTTCCAATACTCTCAAAGGACTCAGCTGATATGAGATGACACGGTGGATGATCAGAAGATTGAGGAGACTTCTAGGAGCATGCCTTGGATTGACATGTCTCTAGATTAGAGTTTAGCTACAAATTCCAACTCATCAGAGTTTCAATTGTCAGTTGTAGTTGCAGATGCAGTTTCCAGTAACAATGTGCACAAGGCAGTTGCAACTGTAGTTTTTGGTAATTTCGTTATTTCTAGGTTTTTGGTTATCTTGGATATTGCGCCACGCTTGGAGAAGCTATTTCTTGGTTATTCTTGGTCATCTTATTAAGGTGTTATGTATTTGTGATACTATCCTTGGGGAGGATCTTCTTTGTATGGTATTTTGGCTATTGTTGGTGATGTACAGGTAATATATTGAACTGAATTATTCTAGAGAAAGGTTGTTGGGTTTTCTCCCAAGTTTGGGTTTCCCAGGATAAACTCTTGTGTTCTTTTGTTGTGTTCCTTGTGTCTATTGTGCATGGCTAATATTTCTAGATCTTGTTATTTATGTTGCATTATTATAGTTGAGATTTTCAGTGTATAGTTATTATATGATAATTGATGTATGAAAGTGAATCTTGTTATTAATCATAAGGTTATAACTATCATATCTAAGAATCATATAAAACATCAACATGGTATAAGAGCTAGTTGAAATATTTCCACTACACAGTTACAGTTGCTATTGCAGTTGCAATTACCAGTTTCCATTTACAGTTGCAGTTGTCGTTGCAGTTGCTAGTTGTAGTTGCAGTTACAGTTGCAGTTGCAGTTGCTAGTTACAATTGCAGTTGCCAATCGCTAGTTGCCAAAGAAGAGTAACATGCCTAGGACAAAGACAATAACCAAGAACATCTCCTAGAGGAGATGAATTCTTAAGTGCATCATTAGTATTAAAAAGTGAACATTTACATAATGATTATTGTGTAACTAACAATATTCAAGTGTCAACTGGAAACTGAAACTGGCGACTGGCAATTGCAACTATAACTGGAAACCGCAACTGTAACTGGAAACTACAACTAGTGACTGGAAACTGCAACTGTAACTAGAAACTGCAACTGCAATTGGCGACTGGCCATTGCAACGGTAACTGGCAACTACAATTGCAACTGTAATTGGAAACTGGCAATTTCAACTGCAACTGTGCAATGGAAATATTTCAACTAGATATGATACCATGTTGATGTTTTATATGATTCTCAAATCTGATAGTTATTGCCTTATGATTAATAACAAGATTCACTTTCATACATCATTTATCATAGAATAACTATACACTGAAAATCTCAACTATAATAATGCAGTAGAAATAACAAGATCTAGAAATATTAACCATGCACAATAGACATAAGGAACACAACACAAGAACACAAGAGTTTATCCTGGGAAACCCAAACTTGGGAGAAAACCCAACAACCTTTATCTAGAAGAATTCAATCCAAGATATTACCAACATCACCATCAATAGACAAAATACCATACAGAGAATATCCTCCCCAAGGATAGCATCACCAAGACCTAGCGCCTCAATAAGATGACCAAGAATAACCAAGGAAGAGCTCCTCCAAGTGTGGTGCACTCTCCAAGATAACTAGAAGCCCATAAATAACAAAATTACCAAAAACTACAGCTGCAACTGCCTTGTGTGCACTGCAGAAGGAGTTGTCTGACCGTTCAAATGAAATGGGCCAATCATGTATTTATACTAATCTGGGCGCCAGTCTGGGGCTAACTTCTTATTTCTGGGCCTTCAATTTCTTTATTAATTTCTCGTGGGCCCGACTTCTCTTCCTAGGTCTTCAACTTCTTCATGGGGCTTCTTGTAATGGTATAGATGGGTCTTCTTATATTTTCTTGTGGAGAATGACTGCTCAAAGTTGCAAATCTCAAACATGTAGCAAAAATGGTTTCCATTTCAGTTGGAGCATAGGCTTCTAGTTCAGAGGGAGCAGCTACAACAACAGATGAGATTATGAGATTGGAGGAAGATTCTGATGGAGGTTCCAAAAGTACCTCCCTTACTAAAAGGGAGTGTTAGTTTTTGTAGCTCGGAGGTACTTCTGCATTGGCGGTGCCCAACATGCAGAAGTGATGAGAAAATGTCTCTCTTAAGTGACTTTATAAAGTGATTTTATATAGTGCAGTTAGGGTCTTTTAATATTTAATGGGTAAAAGTGACTTTATGAAGTTTGGGTCACTTAAGTGATTTAAGTGGACTCAATGGAAGATTAAGTTACGGCCGTTCATCTCAAGAGAAAAAGATCTAATCTTGACCATCTATCTCTTTGGAGATCTAGGGTTAGGGAAGTTACTCATTAATGAGTGAATAAACACAACATTTGAGGGAGATGGGGTGCACTTTTCAAGGAGAGGTTAGAGGAAATGTGAAGAGACACATTTACCAAGAGAGATTGAGTTGGAAGAAGAAGAGTAACAACAAAGGAGGATTAGCACACATCCCAAGGATATTTGCATTTGCATTTAATATCGGTACAATACAGATTTAAAAGCATGTCATACAACATTTAATGTTGGTCGTACAACAAAGAAAATGCACAGAAATCAAGGCCTATCTCTTGCACATATTTCAAGGTGCTTTTAAGATTGGGTAAATCTATAAATGTCCGTACTGTAGCTTTGCAAAAAAATTGAGGAGTATTTTTGTTGCTAGGGAGGTCGTACTATTCGAGTCATACAGTTGAAATCTGGCACAGATTTCAAGGCATAAGTCTGGTCTGATTTTTTAGGTCTTTGGCACATTTTTCAAGGTGGACTATAGGCACAAGTTACGGGATAAGTATTGTGCATTTATTGTTGTAATATTGTTGTTGTAACTCAGAAATATTTTCCTGCAAGTTCAATAAGAATAATCTCTCCTTGGTTGGTTTTCCCTTCGAGGTTTCTCCAGGGGCATTGTCCAGATATCTAGTGTCAAATGTGGTGATATTTTGTCTATTGTTCATTGTTATTTTTGCTGCTATATTTTTCAGTTTGCTTGGTCAATGTATTTCTGCTCATTAGTTCCAGTTGAATGCTTGTGTTAACATGCATTATTGGTGAATGACTATTGGAGGTTGGAATCTTGTTATTGACTAAGTGATTGTCTAGTAATTTCAACACCTTTTTTATTTATTTATTATAATATAATAATCGGATAGCCTTGGTGGAACAACAAAACTAACGTTTTCATGGGACTTGGTATAGCTTATAATAATATAGCGGAAGCTTACGCCTTAATGCAAGGTCTACAGCTAGCTATTGAATCTAATATTCAATCCTTGATTGTGGTAGGGGATTCAAAGCTCATCATAGGAAAAATGGTTATTAAGAATGTTTTCATTGATCATACTGTGGATTCAGTGCTAGATCAGGAAAAAAAAGAGGTGCTTAAATTTACTAGTATTAATTTATTTCAGGTATTTTGAGAGAACAATCAAGTAGTGTGCAATTGTGCTAATAAAGTCGCCCTCTTAAAAGAGGAGGTTATTAAAGTCAGCCTCTTAAAAGAGGAGGTTATTAGCATCAATGGAAATAAGATATATCTACCCATTCAATAACACATCAACATGAGGTTTAAGACATGTACCAAAGATTGAATGTGTCACATGGCTCAACTTGCGGTCACCAAACCATATCACAATGGAAATTATGAGAAGAAACGAGGGTCTCAATGTCACATGCTCACAATTATGCATTCACAGGATTTTGAACTTGGGAGTGAAGTATTCTTTGATTGTGGTGGGATTAAGTCTTTGGCAATGTAGAGGAATAAGCTCTTGTTAGCGGGCTCCCTAGCAAGGTATGTCTTTTTGTTGGGGGTATCCCTTCTTGGTTTATCTCTTCAAAATTTTGGTGAGCCCTCTCCTCCAGTAACCGAGAAAGAGATCTCTCGATTGTTGAGTTTGGATCTTCATTGGGAGGTTTTGATGGTATAATTCCAGTTCAATTTCCATCTTTTCATGCTCTAGCACATCAAAGTGGTGTATTTGTGAATAGTTATTTGTTTTGGGAAGGCATAGGCTAGTATTTGGTTTCTTGGTATTGAGGGGTGTTTGTTTCATTGTGTTTCATATTGGATTTTCATACTTTGAATCCAGGAGGAGGTTTGTTCTATGGGTCTTCAGTGAATGCTTCCAAATACCTTTGGTTTGGTGATTCCAAACCATGTTTTCTCTCTTTGGAATTTCTCTCTTTGGCGAGCTTGGGCATGGCACATTCTATGGTGTTTCTGTAGGTGAACTGGTTCTCTCTTTGTTACTCTCTCACAATGGATTATCAGAAACTAAAGGAGATTAGGAGGGTTTTGAGGAATCACAAAGAAGCCATTTAGGCCAACATGACATCAATTTTCACCGCAACTACAAAGATTCATGAGAATGAGTAGCAAATAGTCACCCACATTACAACAATTATGGACACACTTGTAAAACATAAGTGTCAAATGGAAATTCTAGAGATGGAATGTAATATGCTCTAGACGATGGTGATTAATGTGAGCAAGGGAGACCATTTAGGGGCATCAAACCAGGTCCAATATGTGAACTCAAATTGTGGCAAGTTGAATGAGGAAGAAACAATGCATAAACTTGAAGATGTAATGGAAATTGAACAACCAACTCCAAAATATGGCAATGCAACATTGGAAGAACTGGCCAATAAACACGTCTTCTATTATTCTTTTATGTTTTGTAAGGTTATTAGACTATTTGGTTTATTTTGTAGAATATATACCTCTTAGAAATATAGGGTAATTTTACCTTTGGACATTATTAGGCTAGAATACAAGCTCATAAATTGTAACAAAATATCTATTGTTAAACCTCTTTTAAACAATTTTGATTGTACTCTCTCTACAATTTTGCTACAGTCTTTTTTTTTTATTAATACAAATCTCCTAATTACTATTAAAAAATTAAATAAAAAAATATGATAACTAAAATTTTAATTATAATATGAGATTTCAATTCTATGGATTAATAACAACTGATGAATCACAATAACCCTCATTTAGTAACATAATTCCTAATTCCTAAATAAAATGCACTAACAAAAGAAATCAAAGTAGATATGAGGACAACCCCTACCTCATAAGGTAAAAGTAGATCCCAGTGTAGAAAATGGCATATTAGTTAAGAGGATGAGATGGAAGGAAAATTTTCATATTTATAAGAAAGTTTTTCAAATTCAAAAAAAAATTAATATGAAAAAGAAATATTCCTAGACAATTTTTTAACATAATTATGAGAAGTATTAATTTAATATATAAATTTATTTATAATTTTTTAAGATTTTAATTTTTAATATAAAATTGAATTTTTTTATTTTTTTATTTTTTATTTTTTAAATAAGATTTCAATGTTTTTTTATATGAAATAAAGAAATGTTAATACTAAGATAAAAACATGACCAAAAAAAATTAAAGAAAAACATGAAAAAAAAAATAGAGAAAGGCAAACAAAATAGCAAAACCTCCTACCTTTAGTTTGGTTTAAAGCAATATTATAATATTTTTAAAATAATATAGAAGAAGGAAAAACAATTAGTAGAATATCCAATTATGTAAAGCAATATTATAATATTTTTAAAATAATAGAGAAGAAGAAATCATTAGTAGAATATCCAATTATTAAAAAAAACATAAATGCATAGGGATCATAAAGCCACTTTGATTCAAAATATTAACTTTTAATTCAGAGATTATTGAAGTCTTTTAGTGGTCTTTATTTTCATATTTTTTTTAATATATTGATTTTATTATTGAAATCTTTTGGTTGTCTTTATTTTCATATTTTTTTTAATATTTTTATTTTATTATTGAAATCTTTTGGTTGTCTTTATTTTCATATTTTTTTAATATATTGATTTTAGTTATTTTGAGTTAATGTTAATTTTTTTCAATAATATTATATATTAATTATTATTTGATATTATATAATTTTTGTTTAGTTTTAATGATGTTGGAATATAAGGAATATTAAATATTTTGGGATATTATAAGAAATTGAAACAGGTTTTTTTGGTATATTGTAATAAGATTTAAAGTTGATTTTGATTGATTAAAAGTTCGTTTTATTTTGATATAAGAGAATAGGATATGGCCAAAATAAAAAAACATGTAATAAGAATGGAATTCTATCCTCTTGTTGCCATGAATCATTCATTTTAAATGATATAGTTTTTCTTAAATAGCACATATGAATCAACCTACATTTATAAATAACAACTAATATTGAATATCCTCGTTGCATTGTCAATTAATAATAAAATTATAATAAATTTTACTACCTTAAAAATATATTAATTATTAAATATTTCAATTTATATATATAAATGATTGAATATCTCTAAATATAAACTTCA
>JASDQU010105003.1:15667-34142 GCA_032191745.1 Picea mariana
CATTTGCCACATTCTTTTTGAGAAAGCTCAAAGAAAAGCATAACTATTTGCACGATTTGCCTTCTTTGGATCCTGAGCTGTACCGGAATCTTCTGTCCCTGAAGAAGTATGATGGTGATGTTTCCCAACTGGGGCTCTATTTTGTAAGTGAGAATAATGAGTATGGTGAACAAAAAGGAAGAGGAAATGCTACCAGGCGGAAAGGATGTGCAAGTAACTAATGTAAATGTTATCAGGTTCATTCATCTTTTGGCAAACCACCGTCTGAATGAACAAATAAGTAATCAAAGCTCTTCTTTTTTGCAAGGAGTTCGACAGTTGATACAATCTGATTGGTTAGACATGTTTAACGAACATGAGCTTCAGCTTCTTATATCAGGCTCAACAGAGGAGGGTAAGGGTATGGATGTTGATGACTTGCGCTCAAATGTTCAGTATTCTGGAGGTTATAGTGACGATCACCCGGTCATAGAGATGTTGTGGGCGGTTATTAAGGAATTGAATTTAGAGCAGCAAAAGAAGTTTTTGAAATTTGTAACTGGGTGTTCTCGACCTCCATTCTGTGTTCGAAGCGCTGCTCCTGAAGATGCCCCTGGAAAAGCTCTTAATCGCTTGCCAACTGCAGCAACATGTACCGACGGAGGAAGGAGGGAGGGTTAAAACGATGCTGCTAACCTGAGCAGATGTTGCAGTCCGTCGGCAATGGTTGCAAATGTGAACAACGTTGTCGGCAATGGTTGCAGTCCGTCGGCAGAGTGGTGAGCAAGCGCGCAGGATAAAAGTTAGGGGGCTTACTCCGAGTTCGAATTCGAAGGTAGGGTGGCCATGCATTAATGGCTCACCAAACTACCATGAAGGCCACATAGGAATCGAGCGAACGGGGCGAACGGGACCGGGACCGGGACCCGCAGAGTCCGGGGGCGCACGGAGCAAACGAAAACGGAAACGGGAACAGTGGTAGGCTACCTTTTGGGTTTTCCGAGTGGCTGGAGATTAGACGTTCTCCGTCGATCGTAATCCCAAAAGGTGGCGTAGTTAGCTTACTCCATTTGTGAATAGTTCTTGGTTTTGGGAAGGCATAGGCCGGTATTTGGTTTCTTGGTATCGAGGGGTGTTTGTTTCATTGTGTTTCATATTGGATTTTCATACTTTGAATTTAGGAGGAGGTTTGTTCTATGGATCTTCAGTGAATGCTTCCAAATACCTTTAGTTTGGTGATTCCAAACCATGTTTTCTCTCTTTGGAATTTCTTTCTTTGGTGAGCTTGGGCGTGGCACATTCTATGGTGTTTTTTAGGTGAACTGGTTTTCTCTTTGTTACTCTCTCACAATGGATTATCAGGAACTGAAGGAGATTAGGAGGGTTTTGAGGAATCACAAAGAAGCCATTTAGGCCAACATGACATCAATTTTCACTGCAACTACAAAGATTCATGAGAATGAGTAGCAAGTAGTCACCAGCGTTACAACAATTATGGACACACTTGTAAAACATAAGTGTCAAATGGCAATGCTAGAGATGGAATGTAATATGCTCTAAACAATGGTGATTAACGTGAGCAAGGGAGACCATTTAGGGGCATCAAACTAGGTCCAATATGTGAACTCAAATTGTGGCAAGTTGAATGAGGAAGAAACAATGCATAAACTTGAAAATGTAATGGAAATTGAACAACCAACTCCAAAATATGGCAATGCAACATTGGAAGAACTGGCCAATAGACATGTCTTCTATTATTCTTTTATGTTTTGTAAGGTTATTAGACTATTTGGTTTATTTTGTAGAATATATACCTCTTAGAAATACAGGGTAATTTTACCTTTGGACATTATTAGGCTAGAATACAAGCTCATAAATTGTAACAAAATATCTATTGTTGAACCTCTTTTAAACAATTTTGGTTGTACTCTCTCAACAATTTTGGTACAATCTTTTTTTTATTAATACAAATCTCCTAATTACTATTAAAAAATTAAAGAAAAGAATATGATAACTAAAATTTTAGTTCTAATATGAAATTTCAATCCTATGGATTAATAACAATGAATAAATCACAATAACCCTCATTTAGTAACATAATTCCTAATTCCTAAATAAAATGCACTAACAAAAGAAATCAAAGTATATATGAGGACAACCCCTACCTCATAAGGTAAAAGTAGATCCCAGTGTAGAAAATGGCATATTAGTTAAGAGGATGAGATGGAACGAAAATTTTCATATTTATAACAAAGTTCTTCAAATCCAAAAAAAAAAATAATATGAAAAAGAAATATTCTCACAAAAATTTTTAACATAATTATGAGAAGTATTAATTTAATATATAAACTTATTTATAATTTTTTAAGATTTCAATTTTTAATATAAAATTGAAAAATTAAAAAAACAATTAAAATAATATTTCAATTTTTTTATATGAAATAAAAGAAATGTTAATATTAAAATAAAAACATAACATAAAAAAATTAAAGAAAAACATGAAAAAAGAAAATAGAGAAATGCAAACAAAATAGCAAAACCTCCTACCTTTAGTTTGGTTTAAAGCAATATTATAATATTTTAATAATATAGAAGAAGGAAAAACAATTAGTAGAATATCCAATTATGTAAAGCAATATTATAATATTTTTAAAATAATAGAGAAGAAGAAATCATTAGTAGAATATCCCATTATTAAAAAAAACATAAATGCATAGGGATCATAAAGCCACTTTGATTCAAAATATTAACTTTTAATTCAGAGATTATTGAAGTCTTTTAGTGGTCTTTATTTTCATATTTTTTTTAATATATTGATTTTATTATTGAAATCTTTTGGTTGTCTTTATTTTCATATTTTTTTTAATATWTTKATTTTATTATTGAAATCTTTTGGTTGTCTTTATTTTYATATTTTTTTAATATATTGATTTTAGTTATTTTGRGTTAATGTTAATTTTTTTCAATAATATTATATATTAATTATTATTTGATATTATATAATTTTTGTTTAGTTTTAATGATGTTGGAGTATAAGGAATATTAAATATTTTGGGATATTATAAGAAATTGAAACAGGTTTTTTGGTATATTGTAATAAGATTTAAAGTTGATTTTGATTGATTAAAAGTTCGTTTTATTTTGATATAAGAGAATAGGATATGGCCAAAATAAAAAAACATGTAATAAGAATGGAATTCTATCCTTGTTGCCATGAATCATTCATTTTAAATGATATAGTTTTCTTTAAATAGCACATATGAATCAACCTACATTTATAAATAACAACTAATATTGAATATCCTCGTTGCATTGTCAATTAATAATAAAATTATAATAAATTTTACTATCTTAAAAATATATTAATTATTAAATATTTCAATTTATATATATAAATGATTAAATATCTCTAAATATAAACTTCAAATTTTAATTATTTGATGTAATATCAAAATAAATGTAAACTAATTTATTAATTATTTTTAAATTTAATTTGACCTTATTAAGATAATTTGACGGTACAGACCGGAGTTTGATTCCCGGCGGGTACACCATATGATCTTGCCAATAATTTTGCAACATTAATAATATTAAGATGTTTAAATGTTATAAAAGCTTTTAAACATCTCCGTTGTCGTCTAGTCCGGTTAGGATACCTGGTTTTCACCCAGGCGACCCGGGTTCAAATCCCGGCAACGGAAGATGGTAGTTATTTTTCGTGGTTTGTGAAGAGATTTTTCATTCTGTGGAGAAAACTAGACAACGGGAAGTCCTCAAATAACATCAAATCCAATGACACAATGTTGATAGTGGGCATTTTTATCATCTATGTTTTAATTCTTGGTGTATAAGAAGAGTGGTTATTATTTATATTAGTTTGGTAACAAGAATCTTAATACCTAGCTAGAGAGAGAAAATGACTCCTATCATCATGATTAGGATATCAATATGGCTAAGATATGGATAATAAAGGATATATTTTTTATTGATCTATTAAAGTAGAAGAATTAAATGGTGGAGGTTTTGGTTCCTATTGATTTGTAATAGAAGAATTGGATGGTATGAGATTTGTATCTTCTAAATCAATAATAGTGGAAGACTCATGGCAACCCTCATCTAGTGTTATAATATTTAGGCCAAAAATGCATGCTCTTGCTATTCTTATCTTGAGTTTAATAGCAATGATAATATCCTAGATATGTTTATCAAGTCCACCACCTATGTATATTGTCGATCGAAGTAATTTGTAACTTGTGCTTCTAACATGCATTACAAACCACTAATGTCAAGAGAAGATTGCTCATCCATAGCTAGAGGAGATGCATCAAAAGAAGAATAAAGATAATTTTATGATTAAAAATGAATCTTCTTGCAATGTGTCAAGTACTACTTCTTTCTACCCGACTTCATCCATAAATATTTGGCAGGTAAGAATCATGGCTTTTTCCATCTAATTAATCAAAACTATCCAACTATCAACCTATTCATTATTCTTCAAAAGTAAAAGAAACAAAAGTTCGTAACTTGCTAATGCATTTTATTAATTGAACTTTCATGTAACTCTTAATTCACTAATTTCTTTTACCAATTTTTCTAAAACATTACAAACTTCTAATGGACTTTTCTCAATCCCCCCTTTATTTTTGAAGAAAAAATCAATATATTTTCTATTTCATAGAAATCAAAATATGGACTACTTTGCTCACGAGGATCATTGGTTATACCAAAAAGACCAAAAGAAACTATATCCCTAGCAAAATCCACCCAAAGGAGACACTGGATACCAATATCTTACATTAGAGATCATATATCAGAGATCATACATCAAAATGTTTAGAAAACAAAGTTGGAAAGACCGACATTCTTCACCATACCAATCGGACACAAGTTGTCCTTCTCAATCCCTTATTGGAGTAAGAGATCATAATCACTCTTCAAATATTAGTATTCATTGAAAATTTTGAAATCACATTTTGAAATGAAGCGACAATATCATGGAAAGTATCATTATGACTCTAAATTAAAGGTATAAACAGTAGGGCTCCATACACATTTGTATTGATTTCTATAATTTGAACAAAGCTTGCCACTAAGACAACATTTCTACCATCTTCATCGACAAAGTTATCGATGCATGTGCTAGACATGAGACCCTCTCCTTCATGGGCGATTTCTCAGAGTATAATCAAATTCAAATCCACCATGCCAATCAACATAAAACCACTTTCACCGCGACGTTGTCTAAACGTTCTACATTTTGACATTTTTCACCAGAATCCAACAATATAAATCTAGGTGAAATCACCCATTTCTGTTGTTTAAATTGTATTTTTGAATGCATCAAGATTTAGTGTTATGAAAAACCTATGGGGTGCTCATATTATACACAGTCAACAACTTAAATTTACAATTCTAACAATTTATGAGCAGATTTCGAACAAAATCGACCAAAAAATGTGCTCGGGAAAGAGCCAAAATGTAGAACGTTTAGACTACGCACTTTCACCACACCTTTGGGCACCTTCGCCTATCTCATTATGCCCTTCAATCTAAAAGAAGTTGGAGCTACCTTCTAGCATACCATGTTTTGTATTTCATGGTTTGGCCCACATTATTATGGCATACCTCAATAACCTTACAACTCTAATATGTAAACTGTGGTGGATATCCCACTATACATTTTGTCACAATAGATCTAATAAAATACTGAAATATTTACTATGAAGATTAATTTCCTTTAGATCTCATAATTCATTGGTTTTCTTCTTAAAATGTATGAAATAGCTTAATGTGAAAAATAGAGAACATGAATAAATATTCACACACCATCCACAAATAAACATGAGATATAACCTGGGAAACCCAATACGGGAGAAAACCCAGCTGGAAGGTGAGGTCACTCTACTCTCTTTTCTTCAAATGCAAGTACAAAGAAAGAGGAACTCTCGGTGGAGTTTCCTTTGACACTATGGAATGTATGGCTGCAACATAATCTCTCTTCCACTGTTATGCTCTCAAATACCACTCCCATGTGCTCTGCTCACCAATGGAATCCCTTCTCCTCCTTACAGCTTGATATTTAACATCACTCAACAGTCATCTAGGGTAGGGTTTTGCCTTTCTCAACCCTCAATTGTGATAAGGATTTGGACCCTCTAGAATCTTCTTGAAAGTACATACATGGCTAGCCCCATATGTGTGAGTAATGGGAGCTAACGTGGCATCCACTCATACCATGGTGTTCAACATGATAGATTAACTTGCAGGAGGCATAACTTTTTCATACGAGCTTCGATTGATGCGATTTTTCCAACGGTGCAAAAATCATGTAGTATGGTTTTCTCTTTACTTGATAATCAATGAAGGAATTAAAGAATGGTTATGGATAGAGAGATACAATTTTGAGTATGCAAGTTTTCACAGTTAGTCATAATGCTAGAGAAACTTCTGGATCAAATTTTTTTGTGGATTTTTGAAACATCCAACGTTTTGACCAGACACTCCATCCATCATCAGTTATGTGATGATGGGTGGAGTATCCACTTGAAACGTTGGACATTTCAAAACTCCACACACAGTTTTGATCCATAAGTTTCTCTAGCAAGATACAAATTTGTTTTCACACTTTCAACCCGCCTTCCCATTCCATGATCTTGTATATATTTTAAAAATTCACATTCCATTCCATTATCCCATATATATTCACATTCCATTCCATTATCCATTAGGGACATAACTGATGATGGGTGGAGTTTCCACTCGAAACGTTGGACGTTTCAAAACTCCACATACTGTTTTGATCCAGAAGTTTCTCTAACAAGATACATATTTTTTTCACACTTTGAACCTATCTTCCCATTCCATTCCACGATCCCTATATATTTTTCAAATTCACATTCCATGATCCCTATATATTTTTCAAATTCACATTCCATTATGTTATCCCATATATATTCACATTCCATTCAATTATCCCATTATATATTTTAAAAATCAATGTATGCAACTCTCATTTGAATTTCACAAATCCATTACGTATGGATTTCCACACGCACTCAACCCTCAATTGGTTGGATAGACCCCAAAAACAATACACAAAGAATAAAGAATCTCTTAACAAACCACAAAATCGTCCATTGTATTACGTTGTTGGGATTTGAACCCGGGTCGCCTGGGTAAAAACCAGGTATCCTAACCGTACTAGACGACAACGAAGTTGCGTAATTTACTTTTATAACTCATAAAATATGTCAAGATTATTTATGTTACCAAATTATTGGTAAGGTCATATGGTGCACTAGCCAAGAATCAAACTCCGGTCTATGTCATGGCAAATTACTCTTCTGCCACCCGTTCAAAGATGTAAAACAAATTTTGTCTCTCGCTTCATGTTCTTCAATTTTGACAAACATTGTTTCATTCCCTTTATCTTATTATATATAGCCTGAGTGGGCCTAAAGGTTAGGAACATGTGTTTCCTCCTAAGAGGTCACAAGTTCAAACCCAAAGAGGGGTAGGGTATGTATACCTCCGTAGAATTTACCAGTCAAAACATTGGGCAGAGGGGGTCCCTTATCCCACAAACAAGGGGGTCTCATACACCAATTTGATGTTTGGCTTGACTGTGACCTTAAAATTAGATTATTATAACAAAAACGCATTGGTTTAAAAAACGAGAAATGTTTCAAATAAATATATTAAATTGTTTTTATGCACCCAAAACACAAGGGTCTGTACATTTAGATGTGGGAGAAACCTTTATTGTGCCAACAATGTAATGTTTATTATCTTCTAAAAGTCAAATTAAAATTAAAAATAATTAATAAATTATTTACATTAGGTTCGATAATATTTTAGATTTTTATACTTAAAATTTAAAGTTTATATTTAGAGAGATTTAATCATTTTCAAATTATATATATATATATATATATATATATATATATATATATATATATATATATATATATATATATATATATATATATATATATATATATATATTAATTAACATGTTTTTTTTTTTAAATAAATTGAAAATATTTAATAATTAATATGCATTTTTAAAGGTGGTAAAACTCATTATAACTCAATTATTAATTGATAATGAGGACATTGAATACTAATTGTTATTTATAAATGTAGGTTGATTCATAATTGTTATTTAAGGAAAACCATGTCACTTAAAATAATTGAATGATGGCTCCTAAAGGGGTAGATTTCCACTCCTTTAGATGTCTTTAAGTCTTGGGCCATTAACCTATTTCCTTATATCCAAATAAGACTAACTCTTAGCTAATCAAAAACAATTTTAGGACTTATTGCAATACCAAAAGAATGATTTCAGTTTGATATAATATCCCCAAAATACTCAATATCCTTTCTATTCTATCATCGTTGAAACTAAACCAAAATTATATAATATCAAATAATAATTAATATATATCATCATTAAAAAGAATCTGGATTTTTTTTTTTGGAAAGAAGCTATCATTATGGTCAATCAATGTTGTCAAAGACAGATATGCAATGGTAACTACACCAATATATAATGGAGATAACTAGACAATGAGAAGTCCTCAAACAATATGGACTCACATAACATCACAAGCAATGATTAATCCAATGACACAATGTCGATAGAGGGCATTTATATCCTCTATGTTTTAATTGTTGATCTATAAGAAGTGTTGTTATCATTCATATTGGTGTGGTAACAAGAATCATTTATATCATTCATATAAGATGATGTCTCGAGGCCTACAGGTAGCAAACATGGAGTGTCTAGAGCCGAATGGATAACACAACCCACATAGCCCCTCTTCTAGATGATAGTTGACGATCATCATTGGCAGAAAAGAAACATCCATTACACCAGTCTGGCTCCTAGAGGACAACATGTCTTTCTTCATGAGGTAACAAGTCCAGTCTCATGGTAAGTGTCACTTTAATATTTGAAGCATTTGAGCATGTTGCAAAGAGTCCTTTCTTGATTATGGAATGTTTGCTTGGAAATTATATCTTTTTCCTAATTTCACCTTGGTGGTTGACATGGTATCCTAGTAAGTTGGTCACCCTCAGGAAAAGGGTTGCTACTGGGGGGTTTCCTTGAAGGGTCATTGCACCATTCTCGCTCATACTTACCACTTTCCACACTTCTTCCCCTTTGTTTCCTCATCTTTTGGGTTTTTGGATGAATTGACCCCAAGAAGGGTTTGTACCTCATTTCATGGGAAGAAGTGGATAAAGGCCCAGAGGTGTTGTAGCTGACATAATACATAAATGCTCACCCTAAAGTCTTGAGAGCCAGGAAATGCTTCTCTGAATGAATAAAGTACTTTTAAATGAAAATGAATAAGGAAAAAGCATCCCGCTTGATGGGGGAGTGCATTGCGATGTTCTTTTATTTCCAGTGCAAATAACACCCAATGTACTCTAACTTCAAGTGGCATTGCGATGCTATTTTATTTCCATTGCACATAGCACTTAATTTTCAGACTTAATAAAAAGACAAATAAAGGGCTCGGAAAAATGTTGCATTACAAATAAAAGGAACTCAAGGATGTAGCACACCCTCCACAAAGACACCCATAAATGAGACAATATGAACCCTTGATATGTCAAGAACCGCATGCCCAAGAGTCTTTCCCCAATCCACCTCATACTCATTACATGATCTACATAGAGTGTTCTTGGGAAACATTGCTTCACTTGGGTATTGGCCTACCCAATAGGGCACCATGACACCCCTCCCATACCTAAATTTGGAAAATTTTATAAGGTCTTTGAGCATTTTTTTAATTTGAAAAGGGGGGATTTAATGCACTTGTTTGGGTGGTTCTTTTATTAATTGTGGCTTACTTGGCATGATTCATATGACTTTTGGACACTTGGAGGTCGTACTTGTTTGTCTTTGCAGGACCTTTCCCGGTGGAGGATGATGGACCACACATGATGTCACCTTCTATACTTGGACGTGGCCTTTGGAGGCCTAGGATGTCACCCTTATCCCTTCACGTCACCTTTGAGGTTAGGGTTTGATGGATGATGTGGTTCCGGAGGTGGGTTGATAGGAGGAGACACATGGCATAACACTTTGGCACATGGGAGCATGACACATGGCCTTTTGAGGCCCAACATTCTCTTCCTTGAGGCTTGATGTCTCAATTTTCAGCCCTATGTCAACCTTCTATAGCATGACATCACCGTTTTAAGGGTTTTATTTCATGTATTTTTCATTTTAGTATATTTTAAAGGAAAATGAAGGGGGTCAACCCTCTTCTAATTTGTTGTTGACAATTTTAAGTGGACAAGTTGGTTTAGATGGCCTCATATAAATAGAGGACCATCTCACTTTCATTTTTCATCATTCATAACTCACCATTTGTGAGAACAAGTCTGAAATTTTTGCCCTACTTGGCTATATTTCTCTTCTACACTAATGCAACTTGGTTGGAGGATCAATTTGTGGATTCTTCAGCTGATTTTTGGATGAAATTTCTGCAATTAGGGTTTTATCTCATGTTATCTTGGTGAAGTAAGTGGAATTTATGCAATTTATCTTTGTGCTATCATTCATAACTCACCATTTGTAAGAACAAGTCTGAAATTTTCTCCCTACTTGGCTATATTGCTCTTCTACACTAATGCAACTTGGTTGGAGGATCAATTTGTGGATGCTTCAACAAATATTTGGATGAAATTTCTGCAATTAGGGTTTTATCTCATGTTATCTTGGTGAAGTAAGTGGAATTTATGCAATTTATCTTTGTGCTATCAATGCTTCATGCTAATTTCTCTTTTTCATGCTAGATGTTTTGCTTAGAGAAACCCTAAGAGAGGAGCATAAGTGCTTTCTCCTCTCACAAGGTTAATTTTGTCCAAAATTTGTGAAGAAATCTTTGCTAGGGTTAGATTCCTAAAGCCCTAAAGTGCTATCACTTTAGGATTTTATCCCTAAACATTTATTTTAATCTAGTTGAAGTATCAAGAAGGGAGAAAAGGTTACTAGAGCCCAAAAGTGCCTACACTCTAGCAATCCTTCTCTTTAAGGTTTAAACCCTAAGGCCCTAATGTGCTAGCACCTTAGAGTTTAAGCCCCACCTCTTGGGTTCTACTTGTTGAATCTTCAAACATTGTTGTATTGTTGTTATAAAGACTCCATATCCCACAAAGGCACTCATTTTACAACTCTCTTGTGGTGAAATTGATCAACAAACACTCTCTTTCAATTCTCGCAAGCCTTCTACTAATTTTGCTAACACTAACAACGACTAACTTGCTAGTAAACTTGTTGTTGTTGAAAACATTTGCTACAACCATCTAAATACACTCTTATTTGTTGCATACACTCTTGAAAAGTTGGCATAACATGTTCATAAATTGCATATAACGATTGAATATTACTTTAGTGGATGTGTGCTAAGTTTACATTGTCAATTGTTGCATTTATGATTGATAATTATTGTTGTTGTACTACTATTCATTGTTGCAAATTCATAAAAACCATAGCAATTTCATTGTCTAGTGTCTTCAAGGAGTATTTATTGCATGTTTGGACGTGGAAATAATCATATATTTGCTACAAAGTGTTCTTGTTTTGGGTAGGTACTCAAACAACTTCATACTCCTATTTCCTTGACCTAGACTTTTCTTTAGGTGATCAAGAGAGGGGGCGGTAGGATTTTCTACAATACTTGCTACTTAGATCCCTTGAGGTCACCGGGGAAGCCTCCCCTATGGTGGACCTCCTCCATCATGAGGGAATTTCTTAATAAGGTGACAATGGTAGGATTTTCCATAGTTACACAGATTTGGGAGACTTGTGTTGGGATTTGCACAAGTACAAATCCTATGATAACATGTATAACTAATATGTTAGAATGGACTAGCATACATATAAATGGGTAGATAAATACACTAAAAGGAATCTAAATGAACTGATTGTTGGGAGTAGTAATAACCATGACTCATTGGATTAGAAAGGAAAACATAATTTCCCAAATGAAGGCCTTATGGATGGCCTTAATAAACCATGGATCCAGGATAGGAAAAGCCTCCTGGAAGACCCATTGGGAAGAATCAACAAAATATTTCTTTCATACATTTGGTTAGTCATGTCATTCAATGATTTTGTGTTCCTTTGCACATCAAATCTTACTAAAATTTGTGTTTATCATTAACGATTTTGATGAATGGGCTATGAAACCAATTTCACATTAACATTATAAAAGTATCCACTTTAACATGGTAAGAGAGATTTGGGCTTTACATATATCCCATGCAATGATAATGATTTGACTAATTGATCATGGGGTAATCCCCCAACTTGTAACTATTTTTACATTTGGTTTGCTTGCAATTAGAATTACCAATCTCAGAGTGCATGAAGTATGTGAGCATATCCTTGGTGGCATGCTCTTGTGAGGGAGAATGTGTGCCCTTGTTAATTCTCTTCTAGCACACAAGTAGTAATTCCCTTGCCCAAGCTCCGTAATCAATCTGACATTATGAGTTTACTCTCTCTTTTCCTCCCCTTTTCCCATGAGAGGCCATCAATATATGGGATGAAAGAGATGAGACGTTGGATAACTCTTAGACACTCAAAATAACAAGCTTCTTGAGGTCGAATTAGAAGAAATCTGAGCTTGATCCCATTGTAACACCCTGTTTCCACCAATTTGTAATTAATCATAAAATAGGAATTACCATGCTAAGGCATGAGGACAATGTAAATGTATTATTGACTGAGTTGCCAAATAACTGACTGTGGGGGTGAATCCTTGAAAGTACTGGCCATGATATCACTAGAGGAAGAATGTGAAAACTATACAAGAGGGTTCATATATCAAATAACCCCAAATCTCCCTTGATAAGGATGAAAAACCTCATTCGAATCCCAAGGAAAGAAATCAGTTAATGAAGAAAGGACTGGTGATTGAACAATCAACCACCCCCATGAATGGAAACATGGGTTGTCAGCTCGAAGTACCACAGTGATCTGCAGACCTGAGCTTCCTTATGACAGAAGGAATAGGATAGGTCGACAAAACCTTCTAGGGTAAGGGGGATACACAAGGGAGAAGAGACACGGGACAGGAAAGCGTAAGCTTGTAAGGGAGATGCTCCAGCAGAATCATGAATGGAAGGCTTCGAGCTTGATGTGGAAGAGAATCTAAGAAACCTCATCGAGGCCATAACCAAAAGAGAAAGCTCTGAGTTGTAGAGAACAGGACCCGAGCAAAAGCTAGGACAAAGACATAACTCCTGAGAACTGTGAGAACTCCTTGGTGACATCATGGCTTGGCACGGGGGTGGCCAGAGTGCTAAGAATGAATGCCTCTGAGCCTATGGTCGGGTGGAAGGACAAACACCCACATTCAGTTGGTTGGCAACAACCTGTAATAGATAAGCGATTTACTACCTTGTGTAATTTAGCCGTAACTATGTATGAATTGGTTATACTGTGTATGTTTAAGGAATTGTGAATATTTCCTAATGGATATACTGTATCCCCCTTTATTTCTTCTTGATTGTATAACTAGGACAGTAAGAAATTATATGGTTCAGAGATGATTTTATACTCGTAAATGCTTGTGTCATGTGCAGGCATAAGCTAGAGTCACGAACTGTGTGTTCGTCGACCTTGAACACAGTTTCATATACGCGTGCCAACCCTCCTAATTGTTTAGATTACTTGGAGGATGAAGTTTGTTAAGCTCAGGAGAGGTAGTGCAGATCGACACAGGCTCTCTGCGAGGCAAACCGAACCCAGAACTCCCTAAGTCTTAGACAAGCTCAGGAAGGATCGCACCGTTGTGTGCAAGAACCCTGCATGGAGTGCAGAGGTCGAGAAACCCTTTGGAGGTTTTAGAGCATATGAAAGCTCAGGAGTGATAGAGATCATGATCAAAATCATATCTAAACCATTGGTTCAATTCGGGGAAATAGAGGTGAGGATTTCCCTAAAATCCTGAAAGGTGAATCACTGATTCGCAGGGGAAAATTTGGACCAATGGAGCCTACGTCCAGACAGCCGGAGAAGAGTGCGCAGGAGAATAGATCTGAACCGTCAGATCGAGTGCGGGGGACCGATAGTCGTCGGATCCAGAAAAGGCACACGAGGTTTAACCTAGTGCATGCAGGGGAGAGAGGACTCGTCAAATTTACTGAAAGTCCCAAAGTATTCAGAACCATCCATCGGCACAGGACATGTGGCAGTTGGGTAGCATTTCGTTGACTCACAACTTGGAGTGGTCAAAGGGTAAGACCGCACGAACTCACGATTCGCGAAATCATGACGTGATCGTGGTCGTTGATCCATGACTGATGTGGACCATCGGTTTAGTGTGAATAACTTTCGGTGTTTCGGCATCCAAGAAACCAGAGCGCAAGACCCCTCATCTTCTCAAGTCATGAAATCCCGGTATACGAAACCTTGATGTGCTCTATGGATGAGATGGTTTAGTGTGAATAAGTTTCGGCATTTCGGCATCTCGGAAACCAGAGGGCAAGACCCCTCGTCTTTGCAAGTCGTGAAATCCCGGTATACGAAACCCCAACACACGATTAAGATTGAGTGTCTTTCAACACCCTTAAGCTCAGGAGGGATAGTGACCATTAGATCGAGATCAACGAGGGTCGTTGATCTCATACACAAATTCCCATATCAAAATTCAGGGATTGGAGTGATAAGAGATTTGGAGTCGCTGCATTGTGAACTCTCGGTTCACAAAACTACGAAAAGGTTTGGACCATTGGATCCAAATCATCGAGGATTGTTGGATCTCGTACAAGAAATCGCATATCAGAGTTCAGGGAATGGAGTGACCAGTGGTTTGGGTCACTGCATTTCAAAATCCTGGTTACCGAAATCCCAATACGGCCAGGACTGTCGGATCAGGGGGAGATTCACAGCCATCGATCTCATCAAAGGTAAGATTTCAGGTTTCGAGGTTTGAAGAGTCGAAAGACTTGACTCTCTTGCATCGCTGAGTCATTAAATGCGAAAGGCACCTCTTGGCTTAGCCTGTGGTCATAACCAATGATCACATGGAGGTGGATAAGGGAAGAGCTAGCCTGCGCTAGGCCCCGGTAGGAATTCAGGGATTCTATCCCTTGAGGAAGAGCAAAAATTTTATTTTTGCCGTAGTGGGTATGTGACAAATTGGCATCAGAGCATGGTTACAACACTTGGCCTTCTTGGGCTCATGTATGAGTTGCGTAAGGAGATATTGTTATCTGCATTTTCTCTTTAAGGAGAAGGACTGTAGAATGAAACTGTAATTTGTGAATTTCTACGGAATTCCAGCAAAGGAATTATATTGTTCCTTTGTCAAAATGATAACTAGTCTTATAGGAGTAGGGATGCACTGATCAATATCACTAATAAGACCTGAGTGTGAATAACAAAGGTGGAATAAATTGTGCTATGAAGCTGCACGAGCTAGAAAAGGGACATGAACTGAGTTGTTTTGTTATAGTGTGACGATGGCTACCTACTAAAGCAGGTAGAGTCTCTTGCAATGGAGATGGCTGGTTAGGTAAGAATTAAGATCCTCATGAAGAATTCCTTGATGATTTAGGAAATCTGGTAAGGACTGGTAGGATCCTTAGAAAGTTATAATTACTGCATTATTAAAAGACTAAACCCTGAGCATATAACTCCTCACGATTGAGAGGACTGATGAAAATATGTAGGGTCAGATTACCTGACCTATAATGGTTAGAATCGACAACAAGGATAATCTATTTAAACAAGATTAAGAGGAGTCCTTTGGGACTGTTGCTAATTCCCAAGAGTGACCCTTGTTGGTTGTTCCCATAAAGAGAGGGTAACATTCATATGAGTTATGACTATGAGATTAGTCCTGTAAGTATCTTAAAAGATCAGAAGAGATATCGGGGAAATTTTGTATGCCGAACGTGTATAGAATAAAGCTTGTGTTAAAGTTTGAAAACTCCGGAGGTTGAGTGCAGAGTATACCAGGAGGAGTAGTGGTTTTGAGTCTCGAGAGGAAACACTTAGAAAAAGTTTCTAAGTTTCAAAGAGTTGAAGCATTCAAAGGTGAAGCGCAGAAAACTGAAGTTCAAAGAAAGAACAAGTACGGAGGATTGAGCGGGAGAAATCCTTCAGGAAAGAATTTTGAAGATTGGATAAGATTGAGAGTCAAGATCCATTCAGAAAGAGCCGAAATGTTTCAAGTTGTTCGATCTCAAAGAAGTAGCGCATTGGTTAGTTGCGAGGAGATACCGGAATTTCGCAAAACCAAAGGGCTTGGAAGAAGCAACGAGAAATTCGCGAAAAGATCATAGACATTGATCAAGGAGCGATCTGGACCATTGATTGTCCAAAGAGAATTTTGCAATTTCGAGGATCGGGAGAATGAACGTGAAATGTCTTTCGACTTCGCGACAGACGAAATCGCGAAATCTCGATACGCGAAACCCCGACGAGATCTGAGATGTCAAATCGTGGAAGAATTAGGACCGTCAGATTGAGAACTCCGAAATTTCACAATTTCAGGGATCAAAGGATTCGAGGTGCTTCATAACAGAAGTCCCAAAGTTGCGAAATGAAAAATCGCGACATAATCACAACCGTTGGTTGGAGAGATGTTGGTGATTGTTGATCTGATCCGAAATTTCAACATTTCAGGTATCGAGAGTTTGAAGGACGGAGAGTCGATTGACTCATATCGCCGATACATGAAATCACGACGCACATTTTTGGGTTAGTGTGTGGTCACAAGGTGTGGTCACGTGGAAGAGACTTGCGTTTAAGCGCTTGTACACACGTGCCGAAATTTGTGAAGACCCATGGATTGTTTCTTATAGGTTCCAGCATGGAATCAAAGACTGTTTTAGTTCAGTCTTAAGAAGATCCTAAAACCGAGAGGTCACACAACCCTTGGAGAGAAAGGGGGGGGGTCTGCACCATATAACTATGACAGCTACATGCAGGCTTAGGATTATGAAAATGGTTAAGTACGTCATAGATGTAAGTTGACAAAGACACATGTTTATATTCCTTAAGGGGAATATTTAGTAAAAAGCTAAAGCTAACTCAAGGCTGAGGCCATCGCAAATAGTGATGGATATGCAACAAGGGAGTTGCATGCCGAAGGAGTTCCCAGTGTAGGAACTGTGTAAGGACTTTTTCAGAAGAACAGAGTCAAAACCCTAATAATTGTTGAAGGTTGGACAATGGGCTGCAAGGCCTGTCCATATATAAGAATCCTGGATTACATTTTGAAAGAATCATGTAATTAATAGAAGACTAACAATTGGATATTGACCATTCTGATAATCGAATGGAAGTGTGTAGGATGCACATGTTCATGATTCATTATGAGCAAAGAGTTTTTATTAAAGTATGCTGCGGTATCCCAAAAGGGGTTAGGGTGAGACCTAACCAAGGCGGCTCAAGGAAAAGAGCAGGAAGATCCCCACAGGGAGTAGAATTGAAAAAGTAGAGAAGATACAGTGAGGCCTTAGAGATAACTCGGCTGGGATGAAAAGTCCCGGGCGGTGTAGGAAGAGTTGGAAGAAGGGGAGAGTCCTTAACTCTTTCCTCGCTGAGTATTATGTTTTCCCTTGGATGAGAAAGCTAGTATGCCAATAAAAATAAAAAGGTCTTGACACCATAAGTAATAAGGATTGTATTGCCGAAGATACAATCGAAATTTGTTTTTGTTGCACTTATGGAAACATTTGAGGATGTTTATGAATTCGAATGTTATGATACATGCATTTGGTTTAATATTACAACTAATGTAATTGTGTCTATGATGATGCATGTTGTGTATAGAAATGAATTGGAGCTATTGAGGAAGACAGTTGCCAATGATGGGCAACCTCAAACAGAGAATGACCAAGAGAAGGCTGCGAGTGAAAGATTGTTGACAGGGTTGTAAAAGTCCCCATAAAGCACTGGTGAAGAGGTAAAAATAAGAAAGAGGGTGCCAGTATCCAAGAAACAGTATAAAGATATCCGTGCCTGAGTGGCACAAGGTATGAAGAGATTTGGTAAGAACCCCTTCTAAAATATTTTATTGTCTTAGTGTTATGCATAAACTTGAAAGGAAGTTGTATGCCTTGGATACCCAAGTAAGGTATGACTCAGGACGAAGAACCGGAATGATGGAGGTATGAACCTCTGGTAGTAAACACTGTTTGTAACCCTTGGAAGAATTCATGAATTGATATGTCATGAATGCATTGACAATCAAGGAATGCGTAAAGGCATTCATGTGAAAATTTTGAGTTCATGTGTATTGATTTGGGATCGTGATCGTCCTATAGCAGGCAGTATGGTCCTAATATAAGAATGAAAGAAAATGAATAAACCATATGAGGAAAAGGTTGGTTAAATTCCAACACCCCATGGCCAAGAACCGGTCATAAAGTGTGACGAACTTGAAAAACAATGCAAGAATGCATTGGGTATGAATGTGGCCATGGATATTGGCACAATTGTTAAAACCCTTTTGAAATG
>JASDQU010105003.1:34621-57745 GCA_032191745.1 Picea mariana
GGAAATTAAAAGAGATCGAAAAAAGAGGAAACTCTGGTTAAATCAGAGAAAATATGTCGAGACAATATTGCAGAGGTTTAATATGCAGGAATGTAAACCGGTCAAGGTTCCTATTCCTGTTGGTATAAAGTTATCTACGAATTAGTATCCCAAGACACATGAAGAAGAGGAGGACATGTCTCATGTTCCATATGCGAGTGCAGCTAGCAGTTTGATGTATGCAATGGTCTGTACTAGACCGGACATTGCACATGCAGTGGGAGTTTTGAGCAGGTATATGATAAAACCAGGGAAGGAGCATTGGACAACAATAAAAAGGGTTTTCAGGTATTTGCATGGCACTGCTAGCTATGGATTGTGCTATGAAGGAAGACCGGGATTGGAAAAAGTGGTCAATATACATGGCTTTGTGGATGCAGACTGGATGGAGATGTGGATCGTAGGAGATCTACAAGCGGGTATGTGTTTAACCTGTTTGGAGGAGCAATAAGTTGGATGAGCAAAAGACAGGCTATAGTGGCACTTTCAACTACAAAATATGAATACATGGCAACCACTCATGCAAGTAAGGAAGCAGTATGGTTACAAATATTGTGTTTAGGTATTGGGTTGGTACAACAAGCTGTAAGGATAGAGTGTGACAGTCAGAGTGAAATTTTTCTGGCGAAGAATCCTGATTATCATTCAAAGACAAAGCACATTGATGTTCAATATCACTTTGTGAGAGACATGATTGAAGAAAAGAAAGTATCACTGATGAAGGTGGACACTTTGAAGAATTTTTCAGACTCATTAACAAAATCTGTGAGCACTGAGAAGTTCTCTTGGTGTAGAGGATCCATGGGCATTGTTGCTCTAGATTTTTGACTATGTAACCCTGTAACCCCCTATATGCAAAGAAAACAACAAGTGGGAGAATGTTGGGTATGCGTTATATTTTTTGCAAGGGGGTTAGAGGGGGGGGCGCTAGGCCCCCGCTCGGGGGTCTGGAGGTAGTGCCCCCAGAATTTTTTTTTTGCCTCGGGAAGTGTGACACCTACCTCGGGAAATGTGTCATGTATTTAGGTGGTTTTTTCGACACATGGTTTTTGCCGATGGTTTTCTATTTCCAGTTAAGGAATTAGGGTTTTGGACTAATCCAGGTCATTGGGTTGGGTTTTTGGATGCTGCTGGCTCCTATATGTATATTGTATTGTAAACAATGTAACACAATGAATGAATATAATATATCCTGGTTTTCTCAGTTTGGGTTTCCAGGGGAAAAATCTATGTGTAATGTTTGTATTTGCCATTGTATCTTTTCTGTTCTTTTCTGAATATATGTTTACAGTAGACATTGTACAAGGTTAGAATTTACATTTAGTGCCTCCTACTCCTTTTCATTTTGGACTATAGTCTATAGGGGTGACTAGACTACTAAGTCCTCCATGGTCATTTCAAGGAGAGGGGGACATTACAGTCTCCCCTACTGAAAATTTCTTGTCCGCAAGCAATGTCATACCCGCTTGATATAACACTTGTTCATTCTCCCAAGTTGCATATTATATAGGAAAATTCTTCCATTTGATCAAATACTCCTTGATATGCATGTTCCTTAAATATTTTTCCCTTACCTCCAAGACCTCCTATGGAATCAAAATCAAGTGCCCTTCTTCATCAACTGGAGGTATCTCATCATTAGCTACAACATGCTACCCCAAAGCCATTTTGAGGCAAGATACATGGAAAACATTGTGCATTTTTCTCTCCGATGGTAATTTTAGTTCATATGCAACTTCTCCAACTCTCCTTTACACTTCATAGGGTCCATAGAAGTGTGGTTTGATTTTCTTAGCTCCACTCTTCTTAATAGATGCTTGTATGTACAACTGCAGTCTTAAGTAGACCAAGTACCCTAACTCAAAAGTATGTTCCACCCTCTTTTTGTCAGCACATAATTTCTGCTGGTTTTGAGCTCTATGCAAATTGTCTTTGAGTTCTTTAAGGATATCTTGGATTTCTTGTATCCATTCTTTGACCATAGGAACCCTTCTATCTCCAAACACAATTTCAACAAAAGTAAGGGGATAATGACTATACAAAGATTTGAAAGGAGACATACCAATGGATAAGTGGTGAGTGGTGTTGTAGCAGTACTCCCCCAAATAAAGCCATTTGACCCATGCTTTTTGCTACCATAATACATAATTCCTGAGGTAAACTTCCACCCATTTGTTTACTATTTTTGTTTTTCCATCCATTTGTGGATGGTAGATAGTGCTAGGATTCAACTCAGTACCCACCAATGTAAACAATTCCTACCAAAAGATGCTCATAAACATGTTGTCCATGTCACTCACAATTGTCTTGGGTAGTCCATGCAACCTGAAAACCTCCCTAAAAAATAATTCAGCTACCTAAGATGCACTATAATCCATAGTGATGGAAAAAAAGTGGGAAAACTTAGTGAAGCGGTCTACCACCACAAATATACAATATTTCCCATGTGTCTTGGGAATCCCTGTAATGAAGTCCATAGATATGCTTTCCTACTTATGCTTTGGAATGGGAAGAGGTTGTAATAGGCTTGTCGGGTGGTTATGCTCATCCTTATTCTGATGGAAAGTAGTACACTCCCTGATGTAGCACATGATCTCTCCCTTGAGACCCTTCCAAGAAAACCTTTCTCTTATCTAACTGCATGTCTTAAGAAAACCTTGGTGCCCTACTAATGGTGAGTCATGGAATGCTTGAAGCACTTTCTTCTTGAATGAATATTTTGAAACTAAATAGATTCTGCCTTTATAATAAATAATATCATCAATGATCCTGTACCTGTCATCCTGTAACTTCCCATCCATCAACTCACATACAAATTTGTTTTTAGAAAACTCCACCAATAGAAGATATTTCCAGTCCACTGGTATTTCAGTCATGGAATATGCTAAGGGCCTTCCATACAAAGCATCTACCACTACATTATTCTTTCCCTTGAAATATTTTATGTCAAATTTATATGCTTGGATCTTGCTTACCCATTTTTGCTGCCTCTCATTAAGGTATTTCTGTGCAAGGAAGTACTTGAGGCTGTTATGGTATGTTCTAACCTCAAATTTTGCTCCAACTAAATATTTCCTGAATTTGGCCAAAGCATGCATGATGGCTAGCATTTCTTTATCATAAATGGTGTATAGTAGCTTAGGGCCCCTCAAATTGTGACTTTCATAGGCAATATGATGCCTATTCTACATGAGCACAACTCTAACGCCTTCATTGAATGCATCACACTCCAATTTGAAAGGTTGGGAGAAATCAGGTAGAGATAACACAAGACAAGTACTCATCACCCTTTTCGTTTGATCAAATGTTGACTGAGCTTCATCACTCCATTCAAATTCTACCTTCCTCGTCAAATTAGTTAGGGGTGCGCAGAGTTGGGAGAATCCCTTGACAAACTTCCTATAGTAGTTGTAGATTCCGAGAAATCTTTTGAGTTCTGTGAGTGTTTTGGGTGTGGGCCAATTAATGATGGCCTGGATTTTCTCTTGATGAACTTGTACCCCCTTTACTCCAATAATGTGTCCCAAGTAAAGGACCTATGTCATTCCAATTTCACATTTTGATTCTTTGGCATATAAAGATTGCTTCTCCATGATACCCAAAGTCTTGTCCACATGTTTRAGGTGCTCCTCCCAGGTCTTGTTGTAAATCAACAAATCATCAAAAATGACCAACAAGTGTTTTTCTTAGTTGTTTGTTATACACATGATTCATGTAGGACTGGAAAGTGGCTATCGTATTGGTCAAACCAAAGGGCATGACTAGGAACTCATAATGTCAAAASTAGCATATGAAATGTGTCTTATGTATGTCCTTCTCCCTCATCCTAATTTGATGGTAGCCATATCTCAAATCAATTTTTGTTCATCTATCTTGGGGATGGGGTATCTATTCTTGGCAGTTCTCTTGTTCAAGGCTCTATAATATATGCACATGCGCATAGTCCCATCCTTCTTCTTTACCAACACCACTGATGATGTGAATGGGCTTGAGAGGGGCCTGATATGACCCATGGCTAGCAATTCTTTGATGGCATTTTCTATCTCGTTCTTGTGCTTGTTGGGGTGTATGTAAGGTGTAGTGATGACTGGTTTGGCCCCTTCTTCCAATTCTATAATGTGTTCAAACCCTCTTTCTGGTGGTTGACCTGGAGGAATAGACTCAAAGAACCTTTTATTCTTATGAAGGATCCTTTTTATATCTAGAGGGTATTGTCTGTTTCCCCCATCATTTGTGTCCATAATGAAACACTCAACTGCATAAACTATCTCTTCAAACCTAAAGATGGCATGCATTTTTTTAGCTGTCACAACTCTAGGTGAATCCCTTGTCATCCCCTTGAGCGTGACTCTTTTCCATTCTTCGGTGTTGAAAGACATTTCCATGATTTATTAATTGTTATTAATGGGCCCCAAAGTGCTAAGCCACTGCACACCTAATACAATATTGGTGTCAAGATTGTCTACCACATAAAAATCTTGTGTCAAAGTGTATCTGCCCAAGGTCAAGCTCATTTGTGGGATGTACTTATCACAAGCCATAGTACGCCCTCCTGATACTTCAAATATAAATGATCCAGATGGATGTCGGTGGCCTCCCAACTATTCCAACTGGTTCATTTTGGCAGTTTTCCAGTTTGGCACTTTTTTTCTAGTTTTTGGGTCCCTGACTTCCGGGGTTGTTTTGAGGCCCTAAACAACATTTTTAGGGCTCGCCACAATTAGACTATACACAAATTCAAATTCTGAAGACAAAATGTGTAGTCCTTGAATAGACCTCTCCAATGGACTATCGTGCGCCTAAACGAAGATCGTATGCAAAAGTTACGACCCCGGAAAGCTGATGTACTAACTTACCCCAACGGGGCCCAGATGACTTTTGGCGCTTCATCTCCTAGGGTTACGTTTTTGGATGTCTAGGGTTTTGGAATTCATTCTTATTGTAAAAAGGCCTTCAGAGCCTCATTGTAATCATCTTATTGCGAATGAGCGCAGTCGTCACATCTCTTCTCAGAGATAAGATGCCACCATTCCAGCAAGCTTATTTTCCGCCGCATTTTTCAGTTTCATCTTATTTCCTTATTGAATAGAAACCGGTTTTACTGTATCTCTGTTATTCTATGTTAAGCATATTTTAATAATAAACTGTATTCATTCTGTTATGCTCATAAAATTTGGATCAAGAAATCCTTCAAAATCAACTGTAGGAATATGTCTCCTTTATACCATAGCCATATCAATAAAATTATGAGAAGCCCCTCCATCTATCAAGACCGTGGCCCTTTTTCCTTGGACAACTCCTTTCATACTGAAAGTGTTCAACTTCAGCACCCCACTCATAGAAGCAATAATAACCTTCTTGAGCCTACCATCATGATGTAAGGATGCCTCATCACCTTGCACATGCAAGGCTTCTTCTTCCTCCCTATGGTTTTCTTGCATAGTATGAATAGCTCCACCCTCCTCCTCATCGRTTTCCTCTTCATTGTCAGACATCACTTCTATATAGTGAATTTTTCCTTTGCCCAAACACCTATGACCTGGCTGCCATGGTTCTTTACAAGTGAAGCATAATTGCTTCCTTCTTAATTCCCTTCTTGTGGCTTCATCCAACTYCCCCTTGCCTTTTTCCATTGGTCTAGTATCTCGGCTCCATGRAATGATGGGAGGCTTAGGTGTAAATATGTTCCTGTTAGCTTCTCCAACTAAATCTTTGGTGCACTCAATGGCATCTTGTAAGGTTACAGGCTTAAAATCCTTAACCTACCCTCTCACAGGTTCAGTCATTCCTTTTATATACATCAATAGTAATCTTGTTTCTGACACATCAGGAACCATAAACAACACATCAGGAACCTTCTATTTAGCTGCTACGACCACTACATATAGATCTTGTATTGTTGTTGTAGTCCCTGTCGCCTCCGAATATTTACCACCATTGAAGTCCTGAGACAATTGTCTCAAATCTTGCACTTATCCCCTTCCCAAAGCCCTTATTGTCACCCTAATTTTCCAAAAACCTGAAACCCTAGCCTGCTCCACCTGCCATTGCTCCTCCCCCCGATCTACCATTTATTATTATTATTTTAATTATACTAATTTTTAAAAAAAATTATTATTGTTTTTTATTATACTAATTTTTATTAATTATTTTTAAATTCTTATTTTTGTCTTTTATTATACATGAGCTAGAAAATGCAAGGCTCAAAAAGTAAGAAATCCCCACTAAAGTGTAGAAATATTGTTTCTCAATGCAATAAATCAATTTAATGTCTATCTAAATATTCTTCATTTTTATCTTTGTTGATCAATGTGTTTTTGATAAATACATAAACAAAGACTAAACATAACAATACAATTTTTAGAAGTATAGAGGAATAGAAGTGATTGAGGACAATATTTTTTCTTCTTGGTAGAATAATACCCTACCACAGTACAGATCCAGGTTCAATTCTTGGTGAGTGCGCAATAGGATTACCAAACAATTTAACAACACTATTAAGTTGATAGATTATAATAGTTACAGAACCATTCTAAGAACCTTCGTTGTCATTTAGTCGGGTTAGGGTAGTTGGTTTTCATCCAGACGATGCAAGTTCAATTCCTGTCAGCGGAAGAAAAACATATTCATGGTTTATGAAGAGATACAATATTATCTGTAAACTATATTTTTCGGTTCATCCAACAAATTGAGTGTTGAGTGTGTGTTGAAATACATACATGATGGATTGATGAATCAAAATCAAATGAAATATGCATACATTGGAACTATGAATTTTTAAAATGCTTATGGCATCATGGAAAGGCAGACGGGTAGAATGAATGGGTAGAAAATACTAAAGTTGAGAATGAACGGGTAGAAAATACTAAAGTTTAGAATATTTTCTACTCCAAATGTTCTGTAAAATAGTCTTCACATCAATAATATATATTCCTCCATACCAAAATTAGTTGTAAGTGTCATTTTGGTCAATCAATCATGTAAAAAAATTATATGTAATGGGAACTACACCATTGTACAACAAAGATAAGGAAGACAATGAAAAGTCTGAAAAATATGTTGAAATATCATTCTAACAACTATTAATCTAATCATATAGTCCTTGATTGTGGGCATTGAGAGCATTGATATTGTTGATCTATAAGAAGAGTTGTTATCATACATGTTAGGATGATAATATGGAATATGAAAGTGGTTTCTATCATTATGATTATGATGAAGACATTGATATGGTCGAGACATGGATGATAAGTATTTTTTTATTGATTGACATAATTAGATGGTGAAAGTTTTTCTTCCTGTGAATTCACACCAAAAAAATTGAATGGTACTAGATTTAAATCGAAATTTAAATATATTTAAATCTATTGATTAATAGTAGTGGAAGAATCCCCTGGATGGGGTGTCAATAGGTCACACATGTCCATCGGAGAGGGCGGTGCCTTCCAGCTCTGCACCAACCATGTGACCGACACATGCATTGCCCCTCCTCTTATTCCCTCGATGAGTGAAGGCAACATTCATTTCTGCAAGCCCACAACTAAATGCTAAAGTGAGCTCTTCTCTGCATCTTCATTTGGATGATGGAGGAACGTCTATGGGCGTYAACTCTGCGCATGTGTGACCATCCACTCTGGTTTTCTTACTATGTTTCTACTCCTCAGCTGGACCATCATGTCTCCTCATTTCCTGTCGAGCAAACTTCTAGTTTGCAGCTCTCTATGGCCTTCACGATCCTCGTATGGTTGCTCTCTAAGCCTTATTTCATTCTCTCTGCCTTGGCCATGCCTCGACTTCGCGGGAAGCCAAAGCAAGACCCTATCTGGTATCAAAATAAAGAAAGTGTGGTCATCCAGCCCCCACCTCTCCTTGATCCTTCACCCAACTCCTCCCCTTCCTCCTCCACCCAGTCCTCTTTTGGCTAGAGACGCCTTCCACCGTTGTCTTCATCATGGGCTTGTTGTGTGGAGTGGTTTGATATCCATGGCAATTATTTGGGCTTTGCTCCTGGTCCAATCCAGGACTTGGCCTCTTCCTCACAGCCAACCACGGCCCACCCGATGAACTCACCTGAGCATTCAGTCCCCTTTCCACCACCCTCTGTCCCCTTGCCACCACCCTCTGTCCTGACTCCTTTGGAAGAAACCTCATCCCACTTGGAAGAGCCTCCGAGCCAACAACATTCATGCTCGGATTGTGCTTCATGTTCAAGATTTCACGAATCAGTGGTGATATTGAATGAATTGGTGTTTGTGGTTTGAAAAGATGTGGACGACCTGCGCTTCCGGCTAGAAATTTTGGACAAGCGAGGGGAAAAAATTGCATCTATGCTCTCCACACTGCTCGGCTCCCAGCACTCTCCAGAACAGACCACCAGTGCACTGACAGCTTCAACGACGTTCTTTGCTCCTGCTATCCAAGTGGAAACATAGTGCGACTTGGGAAAAAGAGATAATCAGAATGCATGAGCGTCAGCATGGGAAAATGTGTCAGCTTGCATGTCTAGTTTTGTTATTCATTTACATTTCTAGAAGCGTCCTCTTGGGTTGTATGCGACGTCTAGCACCGTGTTTCCTTTTGTGTGTGTCAAGAGTTAGTCTTTTTTTATTTTCTAGTTTGAAAGACAGATCTGGATGAATCGGTTTCCCCATGGGGAGATTCAGTTCATGTTGTTTAATTTTTGGTTCTTTCAGTTTAAGAAACAAGCCGAAGTGGTTTACTTTCGGGGAAATTCAACACAAATAGTTCCTTGACATTTAAGACACTATTGTAATTTCTGATCTTGGAAGGTAATATATAGACACTTATTTACAAAAAAAAAATAGTAGTGGAAGAATCAAATGATTAATAGTAATGGGAAAAACTTGGTAACCTTCATTTTAATTCCCAACTTAAATGTAGTAAAAAAAGAAATAAAAGTAGGTATAAGGACAACCTTCTAAAGAATAGAATTCACAAAGAAGAAACAAACTTAAAAGTAGAAAATGGCATATTAATGGATCATCATATAATTATGGAAGAGAGATGAGGTAGAAGATAAATTTTCATGTTTAAGAAACCTAAAAAAATAATGATAAAAACACTAAATATAAGGAAAAAATATCATCATAAAAAAATTTAAAATAATTATGAAAAATGTAGTCTTTTATGACTTATGAATTTTTCTTAGTAATTTTTAGAAGATATTTTTTTAAGATAAAATCGAAGAAAAGTTAACACTGGACAAAAATCATGATAAAAGACAAAATATTGGGGAGAAATAACCCCATGCCTAGATAACAAGGAAAGCATTGGTGTTACCATATGTAGTTGTTGATGAGATCATTGCTAGTGCTATACTTGATTCTCCTTGAGATGATTGTTAGTGCTCTACTCAATTCTTCTCTCCTTTCTTTTTAAGGGACTTGGTTCATCTCTTTTTATTTTAAGAGACTTGTTTTGGTGTAGTAGTTTAGAATACTAGCTTCCTTTCGTAAGCTTGTTAGATTTAATTTTACATAAGATGCATCTTTTATGATGAATCTATAAGTCTCTTATTTTTTTATTCAACTTCTTTGTTTTCTTTGAAGGTGGTGAAATCTATCATAACTGAGATATCCACTGACAATTAATGCAACCATAAATTTCTATTATTCGCAAATGTGGGCTAACATATCATCATTATTCGAGGAAAACCATGCCGCTTAAAATGACCGGCTAGTGGTCCATAAGGGAGCAAAGTTTCACTCCTACCAAATGCCTCTAGGTCTTGGGCTGCTAAAATATTTCTTTGTCCAAAAAAGACTATCTCTTAGCCAATTAGAAGCACCTTTAGGTATTACTTTAGGACCAAAATACGGTTTCAACCTAAATAGTATATGGTAGAAAGACAATATCCCTTATGGCCTTACTTTTGGATCAAAAGGCGGTTTCAACCTAAATACTATATGCAAGAAAGCCAATATCCCTTATGGTCATTGCTAAGGCTACCTTAAATGGGATCATATGCTTTGTAATAGCATTTAACATTAATTCCATACATGAAACCAGATACTAGGTCCCCAATTACAATATAACCTCTTGCCAAATAAAATTTCAACTTCTTTGTTTAATTTTTGTTAAAATTAACTTTATGAGGGAGAAATGTAATTCCTCCCGTTCTCAATGTGGAATTGACAAGTAGCATTTAAAAAATATTAATAACAAAAACAAATTCAATGTGTGCCATAAATAAAATATTTCAACACTCCAGATAATGAAAAAATAATGAATGCAATGGCCTTGGAGGAACAACAAAAATGAAATTTTCATGGGACTTGGTATTGCTTCTAATAATATAGTAGAAGATTATGCTTTAATGTTAGTTTTTGTAGCTCAGAGGTACTTCTGCATTGACGGTGCCTAGCATGCAAAAGTGACGAGCAACTGTCTCTCTTAAGTGACTTTATAAAGTGATTTTATAAAGTGCAGTTAGGGTCTTTTAATATTTAATGGGTATAAGTGACTTTATGAATTTTGGGTCACTTAAGTGATTTAAGTGAACTCAACGGAACATTAAGTCACAACTGTTGATATCATGAGGGAAAGATCTAATCTTCACCATCTATCTCTTTGGAGATCTAGGGTTAGGGTAGTTACTCATTAATGAGTGAATAAATGAAGCGTTTGAGAGAGATGGGGCACACTTTTCAAGGAGAGGTTAGAGGGAATGTTAAGAGACACATTTACCAAGAGATATTGAGCTAGAAGAAGAAGAGTAACAACAAAGGAGGATTGGAACGCATCCTAAGGAAATGATTGGTATGCATCCCAAGGATATTTGCAACTTAATTTCATATCAGAACAATATGGATTTAAAAGCAGGTCGTATAGCAGAGAAAATGCACAGGAATCAAGGTTGATCTCTTGAACATATTTAGAGGCGAATTTATGACTAAGTAAATCCATATAGGTCAATACTATTGGTACTGTAGCTTTGCAAAGAAATCGAGGAGTGTTTTTTTTTCTAGGGAGATCATATTGTTTAGGTCGTACAGTTGAAATATGGCACAAATTTCAAGGCATAAATCTGGTTTGATTTTTTGAGGTCTTTGGCACATTTTTTGAGGTGGATTGTAGCCACAATTTATAAGATAATTATTGTGCATTTATTGTTGTACTATTGTTGTTGTAACTCAAAAATATTTTCTTGCAAGCTCAATGAGAAGGATCTCTCCTTGGCTAGTTTTCCCTTCAGGATTTTTCCAGGGACATTGCCTAGATATCTAGTGTCAAATGTAGTGATATTTTGTTTGTTGTTCATTGTTATTTCCACTGCTATATTTTTCAGTTTGCTTGGTCAATGTGTTTCTACTCATTAGTTCCACTTGAATGCTTGTGTTAACATGCATTATAGGTGAATAACTATTGGAGGTTGAAATCTTGTTATTGACTAAGTGATTGTCTAATAAAATTTTCAACATGGTATTAGAGCTTGGGCTCTGAGGTTCAATGGATAGAATTTGGCACTTGGATAATAGTGATTTGCAGATGATTTTTCTTCGAAAAAGAAAGGAAATAAAGGGTCTTTTTCAGTTGGATGAGGATGACTTCCAGTCTCAGGTTTGAGGATAGATTGGAGGAGATCTCCAACTACCTGTAGTGGAAGGTAAGGATTGCAGTTGTTCTCAGGGAGAACAAGTTGTGGGCATTTGTGAGTACCACCATGACAATACCTTCTTCAGATCCCATTTCTCTAGGCCTTCATGAGGTGAATGAAGCAAGGGCGCATATGATAATCTTAGATGGAGTAAGAGACCACCTGATTCCACATTTGGATGAAAAGTTGGCAGCCTAGGAAATGTGGGATGCACTGAAAAAATTGTATGAGAACATGAAGATGGCCCTAAGGGAAAATATCCACAACGCTAGGATGGCCAAGGGAGAGAGTGTGGCCTCCTATCTTACCGGTATTAGACAAGTGAAGGATGAGTTGGAAGTTATAGGGGGATTATTCCAAACTCATAGTTGGTGTGCATAGCCCTCAAGGGCTTCACCAAAGAGTGGGATGTTTTCGTGAAGTGTGTGGTGGGGAGAGAGAAACTCCATATTGGAGCAGACTATGGGATGAATTTAATCAAGAGGAGTTCTGGGATGGTTCTCATCAGGAGAAGACAAAGGGTGGTGCAATTGAGGAGAATGTTTCTCTTGTGGGAAAGAACAAAGACAATAAGAAGGACATGAGCAAAGTGAAATGATTGGCATGTCAGAAGACTGGCCACTACGCTAGTTAATGTATGAACAAGAAGAAGAAGAAGGAGCCAGAGGTGTCAGCTTCATTCGAGGTTGTTGAGTTTACTGAGAAGTTCAAGAGGGAATTTTCTCTAATGGTTGGTCTTTCAAGCAGTGGTAGTACAATGTTTGGGGACATTGGAGTGTGGTTTGTGGATAGTGGTGCATCTCGACATATGACAGGAATGAGGTTCATGTTCCTCAATTTTTTAGAGATAGAATCAGATTGTTATGTGTTTTTTGGGGCTAGCATCAGACATGTAGTAAAATGGGTTGGATGCATGAGATTCTAGCGAGAGTCAAGAGGTTTTTTGGAGTTGGTCGAGGTGTTGTTTGTTCTAGAGTTGCCAGTAAATTTACTATCAGTGTAAACTTTGGAGGTTGATGGATGTGGAGTTGTGTTCTTTCGTGGATTGGTGTTTCTATATCCAGAGGGAGCTACTCCAGACACACCAATATTTCTTAGTGTTCAACATGAAAGATTATACAGGTTGTTGGGACATCCTGTGGTTGGATCCAGTGGATTCTTGGATTTAGAATCTACATCAGTGTCTGAGAGTGAGCAGGTTGATCATAAGAGTGAGTACATGTCAAGGACTCATGCTTCTTCCAGTACTCTCAGGGGACTCGACTAGTATGGGATGACAGATTTGGATGGTCAGAGGAGTGAGGAGAGTTCTGGGACATGCCTTGGATTGACAGGTCTCTAGATCAAAGTTCAGTGTAGGTAGCAACAATGGTTTCCAGTTTAGTGGGAGCAGAGGCTTCTAGTTCAAATGAAGCAACTACAACAACAGATGAGATGATGGGGTTGGAGTCAGATTCTGGTGGAGGTTCCAGAAGTACCTCCCTCACTAAAAGGGAGTGTTAGTTTTTGTAGCTTGGAGGTACTTCTGCATTGGCAGTGCCCAACATGCAATAGTGACGATTTAATGTCTCTCTTAAGTGACTTTATAAAGTGATTTTATAAAGTGCAGTTAGGGTCTTTTAATATTTAATGGGAAAAAGTGATGTTATGAAGTTTGCATCACTTAAGCGATTTAAGTGAACTCAATGGAAGATTATGTCACAACCGTTGATCTTAAGAGGGAAAGATCTAATCTTGACAACAAAGGAGGATTGGCACGCATCCCTAGGATATTTGCAGCTGCATTTAATATCAGTACAATAAATATTTAAAATCAAGTCGTACACATTTAATGTTGGTCATACAACAGAGAAAATGCACATAAATCGAGGCTTATCTCTTGCACAAATTTCAAGTTGCTTTTATGACTCAATAAATTCATACATGTCTATACTGTTGGTACTGTAGCTTTGCATAAAAATTAAGGAGTGTTTTTGCTGCAAGGGAGGTCATAATGTTCAGGTCGTATAGCTGAAATATGGCAGAGATTTCAAGGCAGAAGTCTGGTCTGATTTTTTGAGGCCTTTGGCACATTTTTCAAGGTGGACTATAGGCACAAGTTACGAGATAAGTATTGTGCATTTATTGTTGTGATATTGTTGTTGTAACTCACAAATATTTCCTGCAAGCTCAATGAGAAGAATCTCTCCTTGGCTGGTTTTCCCTTTGAGGTTTTTCCAGGGGCATTGCCCAGATATCTAGTGTCAAATGTGGTGATATTTTGTCTATTTTTCATTGTTATTGTCGCTGCTATATTTTTCAGTTTGCTTGGTCAATGTATTTGTGCTCATTAGTTACAGTTGAATGCTTATGTTAACATGCATTATTGGTGAATGATTATCGGAGGTTGAAATCTTGTTATTGACTAAGTGACTGTCTAGTAATTTCAACACCTTTTTTTTCGATTTATTATAATATAAGAATTAAATAGCCTTCGAGGAACAACAAAACTGACATTTTCATGGGACTTGGTATTGTTTCTAATAATATAACATAATCTTATGCCTTAATGCAAGGGATAAGGCTAGCTATTGAATCTGATATTCAATCCTTGATTGTGGTAGGGGATTCAAAGCTCATCATAAGAAAAATGGTTATTAAGAATGTTGTCATTGATCATATACTGTGGATTTAATGCTAAATCAAGCAAAAAAAAGAGGTGCTTAAATTTACTAGTATTAATTTATTTCAGGTACTTTGAGAGAATAATCAAGTAGTGTACATTTTTGCTAATATATTCACCCTCTTAAAAGAGGAGGTTATTAGCATCAATGGAAATAATATCTATCTAGCCATTCAATAGCACATTAACATGAGGTTTAAGCCATGTACCAAAGATTTAAGGCATCACTTGACTCAACTTGCTGTCACCAAACCATATCACATTCGAAATTATGAGAAGAGACGAGGGTCTCCATGTCACATGCTTATAGTTATGCATTCACATGATTTTGAACTTGGGAGTGAAGTATTCCTTGATTATGGCGGGATTAAGTCTTTGGAAATGTAGAGGAGTAAGCTCTGAAGGATCAGATCCTGTCACTAAGAGGGGGGGGGTGAATTAGTGACATAATAATTTTATCAATTTTTCTTTTTTTAATGCAATCAAATTTTAACACAATATTTTATCGTGGAACCCAATTGGGAAAACCACAAACACTTTTCTATTAACTGCTAAAATGTTTTTTACAAGTTACATAGAAGGAAGATGTTCTTCCTCTTAGATCAACACCCACTGATCATGATGCACCCAAACCCAAGTTCACCAGCTCCAATTGGTAGAAAGGTTCAACCCCTTGTTTAGTTAGCTACAATTGACAAGGAAGCACCTACTCCCCTGCAGCTCCAACCTACCCTTGCACCTCCCAACCACCCTTAATTTCTAAATCTGGAAAAATTGTGTATCATGTCTTGACTGCTCCTCTCTCTGCTTTTGTCTTCTGATCTTCAATGTATATTCTGCAATCATCTCATCTTCAATCCTCAACCCTCTTATATATGCCTTCATCACAACTCTTCATGGGAATTCACACCCTTTCATGAATCATCACACCTCTTTGTTTATTACATAATCACCTTTTTAAATAACACAATCATGTTTTATAAACAACACATCTCTTGAATCTTTATCTTAGTTTTTTATGTCTTCTTTAATTTAATTTCATTTTTAATGCATGAATGATTTTAATGAAGATTCAATATAAATGTGTCTTCTTTTTTTTCCGTGCAACTTACTGTTCTTTGTGTTACTGCAGGGTTTTATAAATTTTGAGGATCATTTGACAGCGTGTAGACCATTCAGCAGTTATGGTGAGGTTTTTTATAGCCTCTGTTATCTTCTTCATGTGATCCACATTCTCCATTCTCTTTGTCATCTTACCAAAATCGTGACTGTGAAATCTGTGATGTTGTGCATGGTTTTAACTTGTTTTTGGTGAACCTCCGCAATTGGCAGCATGCCAAAAACTCTGTCAGGAATAATGCTTTTTCAATATTCAAAGGTTTATTAACTTGATAGCGTTCTTGGTGATCCTTCAGAATTGGCGTTTTATGCCAAAAAATTCGATAAAGTTGACAGTCTCACCACCAACTGACATAAGAAACTTCTCCTAAGACCATGGTCATTCATATGACCATCACCCCCCATAGTTTTATAAAAAATATCAGTTCGACGATCGTAGTTGCTTTGACCAAAAGGTAGGGGGGCTGACAGGTCGTCCCGAGCTCTGGGCTGGTGATCTTCGTGTGAAGTCCAAGCACCCAGAGCCCCCACCATACCCTTTAACTATGTGTCGATATGATATGGGGAGTGTTAGCTATATGAACACATATAACCTTTTTCCCACTACCAATGTGGGATAAATCCCACTACAAGATTTAATCCTCACCATCCATCGCTCGATCCGACGACTGCTGAGTCTCCTCACTGGTTGAACCCTTGATGGTGGCCTCAAATGTCCAAATGTTTTCAAAGATGAAATCATTTGTTGGTTGTTGAATTCTTCTTTATCATCACTTATAGTAATGACACTATATTTGGACTTTGTAAAGGAAAAAACATCTTCTCTTCCATCATTGACGATCCCTCTCATTTTTCTCATGATTTTTTCTCAATCCTTCTGCACCCCAAAGATAATCGATATGAGAATCATAGTCTGGATCCATATATATGGATGAATCTAGATTGTCACTAGATGTATATAAAAGTTGGCTCTCACTGCTGCAAATTAAAGCATCAAATGCAGACACTTTGATTCCAATAGACTGAATCATAGAAAGTGTTTCTGAAACTATTAATGCAGTAGATAAGATGAATCCAGTAGATGAAAATTTGCCAGCAAAAACAAACTACATTCATTATCTCTTGGATGATAATAACTTGTTTACTAACAAGGGATTCTCCAGTAGCATCATAGAAATCCACTGCAATCACAAATAGATGCTTTCTTCTCCAGAGAAGTAGTTTCCCTAAATAATTTAAGCTATTAGATCGATCTATACTTTCTATTTTCGGTGAATTCGCATCATTTATCTCTTGCAATTTAGATTCACTTCCCTTAGTCTTCTCTATTATCATTCTAATGTGTTCAGAAAAACCCTTTCCACTATCTTCATTTTGAAGAAGTTTATCAAGTTGAATAGTGTCATAAAGTGAATTAGAGTGAGAAGGCTTATCTGCATCTAATGAGAGTCTAAGGGATGTATCCGGGGAATCCTTGAATGAACCATTCTCTGATTATGAATCCACATTTTCATTTAGGTCATTTTCAATCTGCCATTGTACTTAGTCCGACTTTTTGTTGCATATTACAAAAAATGCTTCCTGTAAAGCCTTTATAAATACATTGATCATTTTGAAATGCATGCTTTACACAATCCAAATACTTGTCATACATTTCAATAACCTTATGCACAAATTCATGTTCTTGTATGCCACATGCATCCCTTGTATTAACAACAATTATGTCATCACAGTCATCTACTCTATCTTCTTTCATGTTCTTGTATGCTACATACATGCCTTGTATTAACAACAACTCTATCATCACAATCATCTACTCTGTCTTCTTTCTTGTTCAAGTCTATTGCCTGATTACACTCACACTCTTCTACACTGTAATCTTGTGGATCTCTTCCTGTTGACACTATTATTGACAAGGTTTGTTGTATTGTAGTAACATAGTGCCTTAATGCACATTGTTATTTGTTAATGCCAACCAACACCAATGTCTCTCATCTATTTGACATCAGTACCAATGCCATCAATGCCAGCCTGTATTTCCATATTGCCAACAATCTCCCCCTTTGGCATTGATGGAAATACTGTCTTCATTTCCCCCCCTTTGAAATCAAGGGAAAGGGGTTGAATGAATCCTCTTGACTTTGATCACTGTCTCCCCATGAACCGATGCCAATAATTGCATTATTTTCTCAAGAGTTTAGATTGGAAGAGAGAATACTCCTAATCTTTATCTGAGGTATTCAAATACATCTCTGCTTAAGGGTTTTATGAAAATGTTTTCCGCCTATTCTTTTGTTGGGACATATTCCAATTTAATGTTCTTATTTTCATCCTAATATCTTAGATAGTGGTATTTTATGGGACTTTGTTTTGATTTGAAGTGTTGTACAGGGTTCTTGGAGAGACTTATAGCACTTGTATTATCACAGTAGATAGTAGTAGGTTCTTCAAACACTATTTTGATGTCTTGTAAGGTTTGTTTCATCCATTCCACTTGTGTGCAACATTCTTCTACTGCAATATACTCAATTTTATTGGTAGATAGAGAAATTGAGGATTGTTTCTTGTTTATCCAAGCTACCAATGATTCTCCCAAGAATAATGATCCTCCACTTGTACTTTTTATGTCATCTACACAACCTGCCCAATCTGCATCTGAATAGGCCTTTACAGAAAATGAATTCTTGCTAGGGTACCACAAACCAAGATCTATGGTTCCTTTTAAATACCTAAAGATTATTTTCACAACTTGAATGTGGCTCTCTTTTGGTGCGGCTTGGACTCTAGTCACCATTCCAACAACTTGCTTGCATCAATTCTGGAAGTTGTTGCATAGAGTAAACACCCAATCATTAATATGTAGTGTTTTGGATCTACAGCTTTGGACTCATCTTCCTTCCTTAGTTTGCATCCAACTGTCATAGGTGTACAAACAAGTTTGCAATCCTCTAACTGGAATTTCTTAAGCATATCTTTAACATATTTGGACTGATGGATAAAGAATTCTCTTTTGAACTGTACTATTTGTAATCCTAGAAATAAATTCAGTTCACCAAGCAAGGACATTTCAAATTCTTGATGCATCCTCCTAGAAAAGTCCTTACTCATTTTTTCATCATCACTCCCAAATATAATATCATGAGCATATACTTCCACAATAATCAAGCTATCGCCAGCAATTTTACAATAAATATTGTTGTCTGTTGATCCTCTTTTGAGGCCTTGTACTTGTAAATAAGAATATAGCCTTCCATACCATGCTCTGGGTTCTTGTTTTACCCCATAGAGTGATTTATTTAGTTTATAGACATAGTCTCCTTTATTAGTTAATTGAAATCCTTCTGGTTGCTCAATATGGACTTCCTCTTCTAATTTTCCATTGAGAAATGCTGACTTGACATCCATCTGGTATACTTTAAATTTTTTGTAGCTGGCAAAGGCTAAGAACATCCTAATTGCCTCTAATTTGGCCACAAGTGCAAAGGTTTCTTCAAAGTCTACCCCTTCAACCTGAGCATACCCTTTACATACCAATCTGGCTTTGTTCTTGATTACTTGCCCATTCTCATTCACTTTGTTTTTATACACCCATTTAGTTCCAATGACATTTAATTGCAAAATAATTGGGAGAAGTTTTAGAAGATCACTATTGATATATTAATATGATGATGATGGTGGTTAACATCCATTGAAACCAAATTTTATTAATATAAATAAGGAGTAAGCTAACTCTTCTACCTTTTTAGATTTTGACCAACGTCGAACGCCCCATCTTCGACGAACGTATCTATCAGAAAACCCGTCGGTCCCCAATGTCTTTTAACTCTGTTAACATTAAGTTGGCTAGCCTCTCCATGCACCGTTGTTCTCTGATTGTTGCAGAAAGTTTGGTGAGGTGCACTTAATGCACCATCACCTTGCCGACCCCATGTTTGAATGTGTTATTCTCAATCCTCCTCCTGTGCAAATTCTGGAACACACATTTCTATGTCAATACTGGCTAAGTGATCGAGTCTCATCGAAGAAATTTGTCACTGCAAACTTTAGGTAGTCGGTCTCAGAAACACATTTGTTTCGGAAGGGTTTGGACTTGCAGGAGCAGTTTTCTTGTGAGTTTGAGAAAGAATGAAAGGTTTAGGCAAGTACGTATTTGTGGCTTTATTGGTCGTTTTAATGATAATACTGGGAGCAACAGAAGCAACATAGGTGAAGGAAACATCTCCTAGTCCAACAATGGAGGTAGGCATTGCTTCAATGGCCTTCGTTCCCTCTACATTCACCACTCTCATCATCTCCTTCATTCCCTTCTTGGCCTGTCAATTTTACTGAGGTGTATTTCCAGGGCTCTCTGGTCCATTTTCATGATCAGGGAGAGTCGGCCATTATTTTCTTCTTCTTACATATATTTCTGATATGTAACATATTCTTTATGTATACGACATTATCAGTATAGGTTTTGCTGAGATTATTCTTTTCTGGATGAGAACCAGAGTATTTTCTATCCGGTATACGTATTTATTACTTCATTGTTTAACCATTTAGGAAATAAAGGGGTTTTTTTACAATATTTGCTATTTATATGCTTTAAATTAATACAATTCTCTTTTGTAATCTTGGAATTTACAATACTACAATGACGATGGCAGATTTAGGGTTTCTTGGATTTTGTCAGAGTACAATGGCGGTGGTTGATTTAGGGTTTCTTTGTTTTAGGGTTATTTATGAATGTCTTTGAGTAGGATCATGTTGTGTTAGTTGTGGAGACTATTTTACATCTGGATGAGTGCAAACATGTTTGTAAGGTCATTTAGGGATAATATTTTAGAAGCAATCTAGACCGTGAATCCATTTATGCATTCATCGAATATTTTCCAACATAATAAGGGCTTGTTAGATTCTTCGTTTTACTTTTCCGGAATCCATTTTTGCGTCAGTCGAATATTTTCCATATCAAGGGCTATTAGATTCTTCGTTATACTTTTCAGGAGGCATTACACATTGTCTGAAATGGTTTTCTTTAGTGGCAAAGATCTTTGCGAAGTTTATTTCTCTGCAGTCGTTTGCAGGAATTAAATTCAATCACTTTTAGTTGAATTGAAGTTAATTTCACAGCTCCAGGTTCAGTGCCACTGTCACAGTGACCATGATGATGTGTGTGTGGGCATTTTGTCAGCGTGTGTTTCCATGGAAACTATTTTAGAGTGTTAAAATGTAACCAATTTAATGTTAGCCACATATGAATGTTTGAAATTTGGTGTCTTCTTTGCCAATTGCAGCTATTCGAACAAAATGACGGGATGATCAAATTTTCCAAAAAGTTTCAATATGCTAATATGTTTATATTATTATGGGATGAGTATGCTTCTTTGCTTCCTTGTATACTTTATTTTTTGATGTTTTGGAATTGTTTTTATACTTATGAAATATCTTCTCTCTTACAACTCTTATTAGTCCCTGCCATGGGACTATAGCAATGAGTTTGTTTTTGATGTGACATTAATTTTCCTTTTACCATAAATTTGTGTATGGAATGTAATGTTTAACATAGGAAAACAAATATATATTTTTGGATATAATAAAAATATTTGTGTTTCTCATTTCTAATTGGTTGATAGAATTGAAGTGTTATTGCTCCCTTCACGTCTTTCAATGTGTAGAATTAATTACATAATCAATGAATTTCACCAATCACCACATCTAAATATAAAAAGTTGTACTATGTATTTATTATTATGCATTATTATATTTATATTATATTTATTATCTAATATATTATTTATTATTATATTTATATTATATTTATTATATTTATAGTATATCTATTATATTTATATTATATTTATGAACATTATAGTTCCATTCAACTTAGCTTAGGGTTCATTATACATTTTGAATAACAAACAACCCTCAATTATTATCTTTTGACAAAAAAATTCATTACTTATGCATTTAGTTATATTAAGTTTCATTGTTCAACATGTATTTCCCAACTAACTTGGCAGGGACTGCGTTGCCATGCAACCCTTGTTAAAGATAATGGAAGTTCAACATTGTTGTGGTGCCTTGTCATTACTTCTAATACTATAAAATGAATAAAATTAAACGTTTTAAGATTTTGACTTTTTCAATTTTTCATCATTGAATCTAGGCAAGTAATCTTATGTTTTTTATGCAAAAATGAATTTAACATAGTCGGGTGCCCCAATGCAACTATATTGTACAAAGTTAACATCTAATATTTGCAATTCCATGAATCCAAAATTATTCTTGCTAGATTTTAGGCAATGCCACTATCCCCTCTCATTATTCAACATTGTTGAGTGCCCCAATGCAACCATATTGTTCAAAGTTAAACGTTAATATTTGCAAATTCATCAATCCAAAATTATTCTCCCCTCCCACTATTCTAAGCTATTGGAAAGGGATCATTTGTAAAACGTTTAGAATCTCTTACTATACACTTCTACCAAAAGCAATGAAGGATTTATATGTTGAGATCCAATAAAAAAAATATTGAGATGTTATTTGAAAGTTCCGTTGACATCTTTAGTTATTTTATTTATTTATATTTTGGATGTGTTTCATGCGTGTTATGTTCATTTTTAAATTGTAATAGGTGTCCCTCTAAATACTTAGTCACAATAAATATTGTTGTGGAGAAATGGGAGAGTGAACATTGTTTCCACACACCAAAACCATGTTTTTTGAGAGCACTTAATCAACAAAGATAAATTCCAAGATTGTTAGAAAATTCTAACTAAACCTTGGATAAACTGAAGATTGTTAGATAAATGCCACTATCCCCTCTCATTATTCAACATTGTTGAGTGCCCCAATGCAACCATATTGTACAAAGTTAAATGTTAATATTTGCAATTTCATCAATCCAAAATTATTCTCCCCTCCCACTATTCTAAGCTATTGGAAAGGGATCATTTGTAAAACATTTAGAATCTCTTACTATACACTTCTACCAAAAGCAATGGAGGATTTATATGTTGAGATCCAATAAAAAAAATATTGAGATGCTATTTAAAAGTTCCTTTGCCATCTTTAATTATTTTAATTATTTATATTTTGGATGTGTTCCATGCGTGTTATGTTCATTTTTAAATTGTAATAGGTGTCCCTCTAAACACTTAGTCACAATAAATCTTGTTGTGGAGAAATGGGAGAGTGAACATTGTTTCCACACACCAAAATCATGTTTTTTGAGAGCACTTAATCAACAAAGACAAATTCCAAGATTGTTAGAAAATTTTAATTGAACCTTGGATAAATTGAAGATTGTTAGATAAATGCCATTATCCCCTCTCATTATTCAACATTGTTGAGTGCCCCAATGCAACCATATTGTACAAAGTTAAACGTTAATATTTGCAATTTCGTCAATCCAAAATTATTCTCCCCTCCCATTATTCTAAGCTATTGGAAATGGATCATTTGTAAAATGTTTAGAATCTCTTACTATACACTTATACCAAAAGCAATGGAGGATTTATATGATGAGATCCAATCAAAAAATATTGAGATGTTTTTTGAAAGTTCCTTTGCCGTCTTTAATTATTTTAATTATTTATATTTTGGATGTGTTTCATGCGTGTTATGTTCATTTTTAAATTGTAATAGGTGTCCCTCTAAACACTTAGTCACAATAAATCTTGTTGTGGAGAAATGGGAGAGTGAA
>JASDQU010105003.1:65547-76006 GCA_032191745.1 Picea mariana
ATATATATATATATATATAGAGATAGATAGATAGATAGATATATATAGATATATAGATATATATAATGAGATGCAATTTCACTACAACCATCACCACACAATTTACTGCTCAAATAAGATTACAGATACACACTCAAAAGGTTTTCAACGTGATCCAAAAATATTTAGACAACACTTATTCTTGAAAATCTATACATACAATGTCTAACTTGTTTCTGTATAATTTCTAGGATCTATTGAGGTGATTGTAGAATTTTGATGATGTGTTTTTTACCCAAAAACTCATAAAAGTCGAATATTAAATACCAAAAAACACATGTAATATGGCTCACGTATGAAAATTTAATGGATTCTCTTAAATTTCATCACTCACAACAAAAAAATAACTTCACCATTGAAATCATTGTAAAATTCTGAAACTTTTGACTGTAAAGTTGACCACTTTCCAAACTAGCTCAATTTTGCACCTCCCGACATGCAAAACATTGAATTAAATACTCATAAATGACAAATTGAGTACAAATTTTTATAAATTACCTAAAATCACAAAACAAACCTCATATTCATGATCCTTGCAAAAAAAATGTGCAAATTTTACACAAAACACTTGAAATTTCGTCAAGGTACCATTTGGCACGCTTTACGATGCAACATAAATTTACGTTGTACTTTCACATACTTTTGTAAAGTATTGAAATCCATGCACTTTAATTTACTTGAACTCTGTGTAGTCTTAGAATGCATGTACTTAGGGATATGTTGTGCATTGGGATCCATGCTCAATATATAGGGTCGGGTCTAAAACTACCTCCACATTTTGATGCAACGTATTTACTATATTTAGCAACATCTTCGCTAAGTCTGGAGGCATTGGAAAGTTTGTTAGAATCTCCCTCTAACTTAGCGGAGGTTCCGGGTTTTATTCTAGTTTGATGGCATATTACTGGTTATATTTAACATATGGTTTAAATAATTGGTTAAAGTTATAATGTATCTGTGGGCATATAGTATATAATATATATAGTATATATAGTATATATTATATATAATATATAAACGCCTGTGACATTTAGACTTCTCGCCAATGTTTAAGGTTAATCCCCCTGCATATAGGTGTTGGTTGTATGGATATACATGTGAACCATGCGTTGGGAGCTAGCCTCAGCCCCTTTTCTCCTCTATATGAACTTTACATTACCTTAAATAAATAAATGGTCATATGGATAACAAGAACCAGCGTCTTGTGTATTAGTATGGAGGGCTATGTGAAGGATTTAGAGATTACGGGGGTCATGGGGTTGAACCCCTCGGACTTATTAAAATTTTACCAACATAAGCTAATACTGGCCAATGGGAGGTTGCCACATGGGATCCTCTCATTGGCCCACCTATGCCATGTGTCAACATCTCATTGAGCCACTTGGAGTACAAATTCCAACACCACTTGCCAAATCAATTGTTGATTATACATGCCACGTCACATGCTGATGTCCCCCTACTGCCACATATCACTGCTAAAGTCATCATTTTTACCTTTGACTTTTTGCCCGTTCAAACCCTGAAATTTGATTGCTCATAACTTTTGCATACGAGCTCTGTTTGACTAATTGTTTGCGCTGTTGCAAATATAACAATGAGCTATTCAAAATGATGTTGATTTTGAGACGATTTGAGATGGTAAAATTTTGAGAATTTATGGATCCCCTGGGACCTCTATGAGTGTTTTATATCCTCCTAAACCTATGTGAGTGTTCCAGATTGATCCAGGTGTATATTGGTGGCCACCCACCTGTTCCAAATTCCAACTATCTCATCTTGAATTTTTTCAGTTCAACTTGTTTGTTTGTAATGGGGACATTTCTTTGTAAATGTGGGTTTTTCACTTATGGGGTTGTTTTGAATCCCTACATAGCATCCAGGTAGATATTGGTGGTTGCCCACCTATTCCAACTGACTTATTTTGGAAGTTTTCACGTCAGTACATATTTATGTACTTTCAGGGTCGTTTTGGGGCTCTAAACAATGTTTTCTTGGCTTGCCACAGCCAAATTGTAGACTGAGTCAAAGTTTGATGATATAATGCATAGTTCTCGAAAATACCTTTCCAATGGGCTATCACACACCTAAAACAAAGATCATATGCAAAAGTTACGACCCCAGGAAGTTAATGTACTAACTTACCCCAACGGGGCCCATATGAGTTTTGGTGTTGCATCTCCTAGGGTTAGGTTTTTGGATGTCTAGGGTTTTGGAATTCATGTTTATCATAAAAATGCCTTCAGAGCCTCATTGTAATCATCTTATGGCGAATGAACGTAGCTATCACATCTCTTCTCAGAGATAAAGCTGCCACCATTCTAGCGAGTCTTGCACTCTATATTTTTACAGTCTCTATACATTTCATTTATTAATAGAAATCATGTATTGTTGTATTTATTTGTTTCTGACAATTTTTATGTGTATTTCATTATAATATCTATGCTTTCATTTTTTTCCGAAAATAATACGGATCAGTGGTATCAAAGTAGGTTGCTCTTGATTATTTTTCAGTGCATGTCCACGACAAGGTCCAAGTATAGAAAGTTAGGTCTTGAGCTTGTATCTCTTGAAGATAATCACTCTCGCACACCCAAGAAACCCTCTATGGAAGCAGAAAATAAAAATGTAGGAGCAAAAGATTATATTAACATGTTGCTTGAGCAATCTCTCGTGCAACAGAGGGACAAAATGATGGAGAATTTTTCTCACATCCTTCAATGCTTGTCGATAGCAACATGAACATATTCATCAAGCGACCATTTTGGAGGAACCTCTCCCTTCAAGGTAAAAGTTAATTTTTATATTCCCATATTTGAAGGTCAGATATATGCAGATGCCTTAGAAAAATGGTTAAATCTACTAGAAGGTTATTTCTTTGTACACAATTTTTCCAACAGGGAAAAGATCACCTTCACACTCCTCAAGGCTCTCCCCCATGTCAAACATTGGTGCGAAACTTACTGGGAGCAAATTTACACAGAGGAATATGGAATATATGGGGTCGAGCCCACTTGGGATTTTTTTTTGGATGCGATCAAGGAACAATACTACCCTATTGATAACTATGAATACTAGTACATGAGATGGACCACACTGCGGAAAGAGAAGAGACAAACAATGTCGTAGTTCAAAAATACTTTCCATACCTTGCACACCAAGTTGGGTATCAAAGAATTTGAGAGAAATCTAGTTCTGAAACACTATGGGGCTCTACATAGGTACATCCAAACTGAAATGGATTTCCTAAACATCTCATCATTGGGAGTTGCATATCAATATGTTGTCAAAATTGAGCAGAAATTTAGGCACCAGAACAAATGGGAGTTCGAGTCTGCAAATCCGCAACAACCAAATCATGGTAAAAATGACCCTAACCAACAGCCTCCATACAACTATTCCAAGAGATAGGAAACAAAGGGTAAAGGAAATACAAAGAATGACACTAGGGAGTGGTGCGACTTCCACAAAATCCTCTAGCACAACATCGATGAATTTCGCTCGAAACAGTCATTGGTGGACGAGGTCAAAGATAAGGAGCAGAACCCTGATTCAAAATCTGGTCCAGGAAATATTGAAAATAGAAGACCATTGATGCATGCCCCACTGCTACTGTCATGACCACAACGATTCAACAAGAAGAAACAATAGCTTTTGAAGAGGGGGAGTGCCTCTTCCATTCACAGATGTGGGTGAAGGGGACCCTGTTGCTTTTCATTATTGATAATGACATCCAGAAGAACCTCATCTCAACTGAGGTCATCAAATAGTTAGGGTTGTTGATAACACCACACCTTCACCCATACAACATCGGGTGGCTTCACCAAGGACAAGATCTTCATGTCGACCAACATCGCCACCTATCCTATGGAATCCAACCCTTCAAGGATGAGGTAGTGTGTGATGTTTCCCCTCTTGAAGTTTGTGATGTTGTTATGGGCCAACCATATATGTGGAAATGCCAAGTTGTTTATGAGTCTTGACCCCGTATTGTCATCATTATTCCAGGGGGTCAGCTCTATAGGATACCATAGGTAGTTCCAACAATTTTTCGACCAAAACAATGCTGTAAGGTAATCTCTCATACTGCAAAATTTATCCTCTTCACAGTCTATTCAAAGGATGCACAGAAGTCCACTACAACCACTACAATCTCAACACCTTGTATCCAGTAGAAGAAGATTGTAGAAGAGAAAGAATATATTATTTCTTGACCTACAATGGTGCCTACACAATGCCCCATCAAGCCCAGAGACAACAGGTTGGTGGAACAGATTCAACCCCGCCAGCAATAGGTTCATGACAACCTTCCACAGACCAAACAACGCAACTTCTCTAACAAGGCATGTAGCTCACCAAGATTCAGATTCAGAAAATGCTTTCCCCTCTTCCTTGGGAACTCAACACAATTCATACCATTTCTTCCTAAGGGGGGAATATTGATCTAGGTGGATATTGGTGGCCACCCACCTATTCCAAATTCTAACTAGCTCATCTTGACATTTTTCAGTTCAACACATTTCTTTGTAATCGGGAAATTTATTTCTAATTATGGGTTCTGCACTTAAGAAGTTGTTTTGACTCCCTACACAACATGGAGGTGGATATTACCTATTCCAACTGGCTTATTTTGGAATTTTTCATGTCAGTACATCTTTTCGTACTTCTAGGGTCGTTTTGGGGATCTAAACATTTTTTTCTTGGCTTGCCACATTCAAACTGAAGATGAAGTTATATTTTGATGGCATAATGTGTAGCTCTCAAAAATACCTTTCCAATGGGCTATCACACACCTAAAACGAAGATCGTATGCAAAATTTACGACCCTGGGAAGTTATTGTACTAACTTACCCCAACATGGCCTAAATGACTTTTGGCGCTTCATATCCTAGGGTTAGGTTTTTGGATGTCTAGGGTTTTGGAATTCATCTTTATCATAAAAATGCCTTCAAAGCCTCATTGTAATAATTTTCTAGTGAATGAGTGTAGCCGTCACATCTCTTCTCAGAGATAAAGTTGCCACCATTCTAGAGAGTCTTGCACTCTATATTTTTACAGTCTCTGTACATTTCTTTTATTAATAAAAATCATGTATTGTTGTATTTCTCCATTTCTGGAATTTTTTATGTGTATTTCATTGTAATATGTCTTCTTTCATTTCGTTTCAAAAATAATCTGGATCACAAATCCTTCTGGTTCACACCTTCCCACTGAAGAACTTTTGGACCTCCAAAAGTATTAATATTCAACAACTTAGTGATGATAACTCTATCTCACTCTTCCATCTTACTGAAATGCTTTGATCGTAACTTAGTGATGAAGCTTATTCACTCTTCCATCTTACTGAAATGCTTTAGTGATAAAGCTTATTCACTCTTCCATCTTATTAATTCTTTTGAAATTAAGTCTTCATATGTGTCTTTGATCTCGGGTACTAGCTTAGTATGCTTATGTCTGTTTCTCTAGAGTATAGATCTAACTCTGACCTCTAGATCTATAACTAATATGATATATATAGCTATGGTTCAGGCTTATTCTAGAATATAGCTCTGACTCTTGCCTTTGGCACTGTAGCTAATATGATATATATAACTTTGGTTTTGGCTTATAGATTCCCTGGCAATAAAAGTCTTGTTCATTGAATCTTTGCTATACTTGTATCTTGTATTTCAACATTCACTCCCATATTGTTTCTATCAAAGATAGTATATCTCATCCAATTTTACACTAAGTCGAAGGTTGATCTACGCCTTGCCCATTTGGACTTTGTGTTCTTGTACTACTGATGTATCTGTAGAAGTCCCTAAATGAATACTCTGTTCATTGTTGCTCTTGCCTTGGGAAAACAATTATAATTATATTGATATCATACGTACCTTCCTTGATTGCTTCTGTTCAAGGTATACATCATATGAACAGGACATAGTATTTAAATATGCTTATATCATGCACCTTTATGTTCCTCTTTAAAAGAGGATTATCTCTCCTTTACCATCTCTAGAAAGTTTTGCATTACTTTGATTATCTTTCTACTCCTGAACTACATGTTCCAATTGTATGCATCATTTTGTTCCTTTGATTTCAGATCTTCAGAATCAAGAATGTTGACCAAGACATTTCGATCCATATGTAGCCCCTTAGCTGATTACAAGACAACATGATTGTCCATATTGTTGTCTCAAGGCTTAGAAATCTTCATAACAAGATTCCTCTCACTGTAAAACAATATGTATAGACAACTATCCATAAATATCTTGAATTAGATTCCTCTCACTCTATAACAAAGAGTAAAGGTGGATATCTAGAAATATCTAACGATATTACTCGCACTCTTTACAACATATAACATGGCAATATAAAAAATTTCTTTACAAAATTCCTCTCACTCATACAACGTGGAAATCTAGAAATTTGCAGAGTCTGTCACTCTTATAATTTACAATGATTCACTTACAAGCCTTCGAATATACTTCGAGAGATCTACATATATGAATATCATATTTAAAAATATACATATTTACAAATTTTTAAAGGATGGTTTACTTATGGACTCATTCTCCCAAGTGTACTGGGAGGAGTCTCACAACTTTCGACCTCTAACAATTCCTCTGATGTTGATGTTGAATATGACATTGAATATGATGTCGAATCCAAGTAACCATTGGACCAAATTATGGGTCTTCCCAGTAACCTGTATAACCTCTCTTTGCGGATACCAAGTACCATTTTCCTGTCTAGAGTAATTTCCCTTGAATACACAAGTACTCGACCATTCTGGAATGCTACTGCATAAATGTCATACTCAAATGATGCAACTAAGAGAAGATTTAATTTTAAGTCTGGGACATACAACATATTCTCTATTCCCATAAATCCTCTCGACTCAAACTGGAATCTTACATATCTATACCCTTTTATTTCTTGTCTAGTATTGGTTCCAGATCCCTCAAAGCAATCTGTGTCGAATTCTGATAAATTCAAAAATATTGATCTCATCCCGGTCATGTGGTGAGATTTTCCATTGTCCATGAAGCATTCTTCGATGTCTTCATAAATCACTTTTCCAAGACCAGCCATAAAGAAGTATTCTCTTCCAAGCCTTTCAACAAGACCATTGACTTCATCTGTAGTGGTTGCTTCTTGTCTTCTCGCAAGTGTCCTCTCATCTTTTAGGTTCTTCTCTAGACATAAGTGCAGGTAAAGTGTCCAAAAATTCTCAATATGGTATCCACTCTTACCAAATTAAGATCATATTATCTTGTTCCATGATCCTTTCTTATCATTCCTCCTTTTCCTCTAACTTGAGAAATGATATGCCTCCTCGTGCTTGGAGGGTTTTACTGGTGCAAAATGTCCTTCTCCTATAGAATGGATATATTTCTATGAAGATTCCTTACACATGTTACTCTTCTTTAAACTTGAAGGTAAGGCCATTTTCTTATGAAAGACTTCTTCATCTGAGGTTCTCTTTATTTTAGCTACCCTCGAGCACTCTCCATCTGGATGGGAAAAAGAATAATATGAAGAGTCTTATTTCTCAATCATGTTCCTCGAGGGAGATGATCTCTCTTGTAGTGGAGACTTCTCATTCTCTGCTTTTCCAACTTTACTGATTGATGATTCCATCTGCAACTTTCTCTCTAGCTCATGAAAAATACTCATATGGAAATCTTCATGACTTGAGATCTTCTCTTCCTCTAGAGCTTGCAAATACACTCTTAACTCAAAATTCTCTCTCTGTATTTGCCTATTAATGTTATTTTGGAGTCTTATCTTCATAAGAACCTTACTCGTATTGCTTCCTTGAAAAGAGCCTCCCATATCTTCACCAACTTGAGCTTCAGATCTCATCACATCAACAACTTGTAAAACATGTCAAAACTAGCTCTGATACCACTTGATCTGAAAATCTTTAGAAACCACTTATTCTTGAAAATATATGCATTTAGTATCGAACTTGTTTTCATGTAATTTCTAGGATCTATTGAGGTGATTGCAAAATTTTGATGATGTGTTTTTTACCTAAAAACTCATTAAAATCGAAGATTTAATACCAAAAAACACATTCAACATGAATCACATATACCAATTTAATGGATTCTCTTAAATTACATCACTCACAACAAGAAAATAACTTCACCATTGAAATACTTGAAAATTTCTGAAACTTTTGACTGTAAAGTCGACCACTTTCCAAACTAGCTCAATTTTGCACCTCTCATCACACAAAACAATGCATTAAATACTCATAAATGAAAATTTGAGTACAAAGTTTTGAAAATGACATAAAATTACAAAACAAACCTCATATTCATGATCCTTGCAAAAAATCAAGCAATTTTGATATAAAACACTTGAAATTATGTCAAGGTACCATTTGACACGCTTTATGGTGCAACACAAAATCGTTTGGTACTTGCACATACTTTTGTACAGTCTTGAAATACATGCCATGTCCTTGCCTCAAATTCCATGCAGTATTGGAATGCATGCACATAGGGAGGTGTTATGCATTAGGATCTGTGCCCAATATATAGGGTTGGGTCTAAAACCACCTCCACATTTGGCTGTAACTTATTTACTATATTTAGTGTCATCTATGCTAAGTATGGAGGCATTGGCAAGTTGGTTAGAACCTCCCGCTAACTTAGTGGAGGTTTCGGGTTCTATTATGGTTCGATGGCATATTCCTAGTTATATTTAACATATGGTTTAAATAGTTGGTTAAAGTTATAATGTATCCGTGGGCATATGGTATATAATATATAATATATATATACTCCCATGACATTTAAAATTCCCGCCAATATTTAAGATTAAGTGCCCTGCGGATAGGTGTTGGTTGTATGGATATACATGTGAACTAGGGGATGGGGCTAGCCTCGACCCTTTTTCTCCTCCATATGAACTTTACATTATTTTAAATAAATAAATTAACATATGGATAACAAGAACCAACGTATGGTGTACTGGTATGGAGGGTTATGTGAAGACTTTGGTTCTTACAGAGGTCATGGGGTCGAAACCCCCAGACTCCATAAAATTTTACCAATGTAAACTAATACTGGCCAATGGGAGGTCGCCATGTTTGTTATGTGGCGACCTTTCATTGGCCCTCCTATGGCACGTTTCAACATCTCATTGATCCACTTGGAGTATGAATTACAACCCCACTTGCCAACTCAACTGTTGATTTTACATGCCACATCACCCTGCTGACACATGTAACCACTGACATCATCCTTTTGACCTTGACCTTTGACATTTTTCTTCCTCAAGCCATGAACTTTGACTGCTCATAACTTTTGCATACGAGCTCCATTTGACTAACCGTTTGTGTCATTGGAAAGCTAACAATAGGCTCTTTGCAATGATGTCAATTTCAAGATGAATTGATATGGTTAACTTTTGAGCATTTATGGATCCCCTAGGACCTCTATGGGCGTTCTGGATCCAAGACTAGAAATGGTATTATTTGAGATACAAGAAATCATAGAGAAGGAAGCCTCAACATTCAATGTTTTTCATCCACTCCAACTACAATCTCTACATTCCTTACCAATTTCTCATGTTTTTACTTTCCCTTACTTTTCTTCTTCTCTAAACATTGACTGGCACAACCCCCCTTCTTTTGGCACCTAAAACAAATCGCATCACTCAAATCCTTCTTACCATGGTTACAAGAACATGACTCTTGCTTCTTACACATCTTGAGAAATAACCATACTCTAATCATTGGAATATGAGGGCATCACACCCACAACCCATCACAGGTCCAAATCCCCTCTCTAGGGAATTAAAACATACTCCATTCACTGGAGTATCCATGACATCACACCCACAACCTATCACGGGCTCAAATTTCCCCTCTTGGGTATAACAACATACTCCAATCACTATATCATATCGGGCCTCACACCTATTGAAATCCTTTGTTCTTCCTTCATTAGTACAATTTTTTAAATATGTGGTTACGCAACCAAAAAATGTTAGTCATGACATCTGTTATACGATATATACTAACAAATTTGCGTAATTTTGAGGTGTATTAAGTGCTTTGCATAAATTACTAATAGAAACTACTAACATAGCTTTGTGATAAACATATACTTCTAGCCTATAACTATGTTAATATAAGGTAGAGTGATTGGAGAAAAAATCCTAACAATGGTGGTACAGAACTGTTAGACTGTGAAGCACTAGCCCAAGCCCAAATCGTACATTGCATGGGGTTGTTTCCATCCACAGTATGGATAGCTATGATCCTTTGGTAGATTAATCTGATGATTTGTCGTCAAAGTCGAATATCTTATCCTCTCTCGAAGCATCAAATTTTGTCGCCATCCATAACAGCACGGAGGATCCTATTTCATTGGGCGATCAATTGATGAAGAATGAAGTACACTAGTGGGAAAAAATTATT
>JASDQU010105003.1:80916-100304 GCA_032191745.1 Picea mariana
CCATCACCACACAATTTACTGCTCAAATAAGATTACAGATACACACTCAAAAGGTTTTCAATGTGATCCAAAAATATTTAGACACCACTTATTCTTGAAAATCTATACATGCAGTGTCTAACTTGTCTCTGTATAATTTCTAGGATCTATTGAGGTGATAGTAGAATTTTGATGATGTGTTTTTTACCCAAAAATTCATAAAAGTCGAATATTAAATACCAAAAAACACATGTAATATGGCTCACGTATGAAAATTTAATGGATTCTATTAAATTGCATCACTCACAACAAAAAAATAACTTCACCATTGAAATCATTGTAAAATTTTGAAACTTTTGACTGTAAAGTTGACCACTTTCCAAACTAGCTGAATTTTGCACCTCCCGACATGCAAAACATTGCATTAAATACTCATAAATGACAAATTGAGTACAAAGTTTTATAAATTACCTAAAATCACAAAACAAACCTCATATTCATGATCCTTGAAAAAAATATGTGCAAGTTTGACATAAAACACTTGAAATTTCGTCAAGGTACCATTTGGCACACTTTACGATGCAACATAAAATTACGTTGTACTTTCACATACTTTCGTAAAGTATTGAAATCCATGCACTTTAATTTACTTGAACTCTGTGTAGTCTTAGAATGCATGCACTTAGGGATGTGTTGTGCATTGGGATGCATGCTCAATATATAGGGTCGGGTCTAAAACCACCTCCACATTTGGATGCAACGTATTTACTATATTTAGCGACATCTTCGCTAAGTCTGGAGGCATTGGAAAGTTGGTTAGAATCTCCCTCTAACTTAGCAGAGGTTCCGGGTTTTACTCTGGTTCGATGGCATATTACTGGTTATATTTAACATATGGTTTAGATAGTTGGTTAAAGTTCTAATGTATCCGTGGGCATATGGTATATAATATATATAGTATATATAGTATATATTATATATAATATATAAACTCCTATGACATTTAGACTTCTCGCCAATGTGTAAGGTTAATCCCCCTGCAGATAGGTGTTGGTTGTATGGATATACATGTGAACCAGGCGTTGGGAGCTAGCCTCGGCCCCTTTTCTCCTCTATATGAACTTTACATTACCTTAAATAAATAAATGGTCATATGGATAACAAGAACCAACACCTCGTGTATTAGTATGGAGGGCTATGTGAAGGATTTAGAGCTTATGGGGGTCATGGGGTTGAACCCCTCGGACTCCATAAAATTTTACCAACATAAGCTAATACTAGCCAATGGGAGGTCGCCACATGGGATCCTCTCATTGCCCCACCTATGCCACGTGTCAACATCTCATTGAGCCACTTGGAGTACAAATTCCAACACCACTTGCCAAATCAACTGTTGATTATACATGCCACGTCACATGCTGATGTCCCCCTACTACCACATGTCACTGCTAAAGTCATCCTTTTGACCTTTGACCTTTTGCCCGTTCAAACCCTGAAATTTGATTGCTCATAACTTTTGCATATGAGTTATGTTTGACTAATTGTTTGCGTTGTTGGAAAGATAACAACGAGCTATTCACAATGATGTTGATTTTGAGACGATTTGAGATGGTAAAATTTTGAGAATTTCTGGATCCCCTGGGACCTATATCAGCGTTCCAGATCCTCCTAAACCTATGTGAGTGTTCCATATTGATCCAAGTGTATATTGGTGGCCACCCACCTGTTCCAAATTCCAACTGTCTCATCTTGAAAATTTTCAGTTCAACTCGTTTGTCTGTAATGGGGACATTTCTTTGTAATTGTGGGTTTTTCACTTACGAGGTTGTTTTGAATCCCTACATATCATCCAGGTGGATATTGGTGGCTGCCCACCTATTCCAACTGACTTATTTTGGAATTTTTCACGTCAGTACATATTTATGTACTTTCAGGGCCGTTTTGGGGCTCTAAACAGTGTTTTCTTGGCTTGCCATGGTCAAATTGTAGACTGAGTCAAAGTTTGATGACATAATGCATAGTTCTTGAAAATACCTTTCCAATGGGATATCACACACCTAAAACAAAGATCGTATGCAAAAGTTACGACCCCATGAAGTTAATGTACTAACTTACCCCAACGAGGCCCATATGACTTTTGGTGCTTCATCTCCTAGGGTTAGGTTTCTGGATGTATAGGGTTTTTGAATTCATGTTTATCATAAAAATGCCTTCATAGCCTCATTGTAATCATCTTCTGGCGAATGAGCGTAGCTGTCACATCCCTTCTCAGAGATAAAGTTGCCACCATTCTAGCGAGTCTTGCACTCTATATTTTTACAGTCTCTATACATTTCATTAATTAATAGAAATCATGTATTGTTGTATTTTTCTGTTTCTCACAATTTTTATGTGTATTTCATTATAATATCTATGCTTTCCATTTTTTCCAAAAATAATACGGATCAGTGGTATCAGAGCAGGTTGCTCTTGATTATTTTTCATTGCATGTCCACGACAAGGTCTGAATATAGAAAGTTGGGTCTTCAGCTTGTATCTCTTGAGGATAATCACTCTCACACGCCCAAGAAACCCTCTATGGCAGCAGAAAATAAAAATGATGGAGCAAAAGATTATATTAACATGTTGCTTGAGCAAGCTCTCGCGCGACAGAGGGATGAAATGATGGAGAATTTTTCTCACATCCTTCAATGCTTGTCAATAGCAACATGAACATATTCATCAAGCGACCATTTTGGAGGAACCTCTCCCTTCAAGGTAAAAGTTAATTTTTATATTCCCGTATTTGAAGGTCAGATATATGCGGATGCCTTAGAAAAATGGTTAAATCTTCTAGAAGGTTATTTCTTTGTACACAATTTTTCCAACAGGGAAAAGATCACCTTCACACTCCTCAAGGCTCTCCCCCATGTCAAACATTGGTGGGAAACTTACTAGGAGAAAAGTTCCACAGAGGAATATGGAATATATGGGTTCAAGCCCACTTGGGATTTTTTTTTGGATGCGGTCAAGGAACAATACTACCCTATTGATAAATATGAAGACTAGTACATGAGATGGACCACACTGCGGAAAGAGAAGAGCCAAACAGTGTCGGAGTTCACAAATACTTTCCATACCTTGCACACCAAGCTGGGTATCAAAGAGTTTGAGCGACATCTAGTTCTGAAACACTGTGGGGCTCTGCATAGGTACATCCAAACTGAAATGGATTTCCTAAACATCTCATCATTGGGAGTTGCATATCGATATGCTGTCAAAATTGAGCAGAAATTTAGGCACCAGAACAAATGGGAGTTTGAGTCTGCAAATCCGCAACAACCAAATCATGGTAAAAATGACCCTAACCAACAGCCTCCATACAACTAGTCCAATACATAGGAAACAAAGGGTAAAGGAAAGATGAATAATGACACTAGGGAGTGGTGCGACTTCCACAAAATCCCTTAGCACAACACCGATGAATTTCGCTCAAAACAGTCATTGGTGGTCGAGGTCAAAGACAAGGAGCAGAACCTTGATTCAAAATCTGGTCCAGAAAATATTGAAAATAGAAGACCATTGACGCATACCCCACTTCTATTGTCATGACCATAACGATTCAACAAGAAGAAACAATAGCTCCTAAAGAGGGGGAGTGCCTCTTCCATTCACAGATGTGGGTGAAGGGGACCCCGTTGCTTTTCATTATTGATAGTGACATCCAGAAGAACCTCATCTCAGTTGAGGTCATCAAACAGTTGGGGTTGTTGATAACACCACACCTGCAGCCATACAACATCGGGTGGCTTCACCAGGGACAAGATCTTCATGTCGGCCAACATCGCCGCCTATCCAGTGGAATCCAACCCTTCAAGGATGAGGTAGTGTGTGATGTTGCCCCTCTTGATGTTTGTGATGTTGTTATGGGACAACCATATATGTGGATATGCTAAGTTGTTTATGAGTCTTGACCCCATATTGTCATTATTATTCCAAGGGGTCAGCTCTATAGGATACCACAGATAGTTCCAACTATTTTTCGACCAAAACAATGTTGCAAGGTAATCTCTCATACTGTGAAATTTATCCTCTTCACAGTCTATTCAAAGGATGCACAGAAGGCCACTACAACCACTACAACCTCAACACCTTGTATCCAGCAGAAGAGATTGTAGAAGAGAAAGAAGATATTATTTCTTGACCTACAATGGTGCCTACACAATGCCCCATCAAGCCCAGAGACAATAGGTTGGTGGAACAGATTCAACCCCGCCAACAATAGGTTCGTGACAACCTTCCACAGACCAAACAACGCAACTTCTCTAACAAGGCACGTAGCTCACCAAGATTCATATTCAGAAAATGCTTTCCCCTCTTCCTTGGGAACTCAACACAATTGATACCATTGCTTCCTAAGGGGGCAAGATTGATCTAGGTGGATATTGGTGGCCACCCACCTATACCAAATTCCAACTAGCTCATCTTGACATTTTTCAGTTCAACACATTTCTCTGTAATCGGGAAATTTATTTGTAATTATGGGTTCTGCACTTACAAGGTTGTCCTGACTCCCTACACAACATGGAGGTGGATATTACCTATTCCAACTGGCTTATTTTGGAACTTTTCATGTCATTACATCTTTTCGTACTTCTAGGGTCGTTTTAGGGCTCTAAACATTTTTTTCTTGGCTTGCCACATTCANTAATGTGTAGCTCTCAAAAATACCTTTCCAACGGGCTACCACACACCTAAAATGAAGATCGTATGCAAAATTTATGACCCTGGGAAGTTATTGTACTAACTTACCCCAACATGGCCTAAATGACTTTTGGCACTTCATATCCTAGGGTTAGGTTTTTGGATGTCTAGGGTTTTGGAATTCATCTTTATCATAAAAATGCCTTCAAAGCCTCATTGTAATAACCTTCTAGTGAATGAGTGTAGCCGTCACATCTCTTCTCAGAGATAAAGTTGCCACCATTCTAGAGAGTCTTGCACTCTGTTTTTTTACAGTCTCTGTACATTTCTTTTATTAATAGAAATCATGTATTGTTGTATTTCTCTATTTCTGGAAATTTTTATGTGTATTTCATTGTAATATGTCTTCTTTCATTTCATTTCGAAAATAATCTGGATCATGAATCCTCCTGGATCACACCTTCCCACTGAAGAACTTTTGGACCTCCAAAAGTATTAATATTCAACAAATTAGTGATGATAAATCTATCTCACTCTTCCATCTTACTGAAATACTTTGATCAGTAACTTAGTGATGAAGCTTATTCACTCTTCCATCTTATTAATTCTTTTGGAATTAAGTCTTCATATGTGTCTTTGATCTCAGGTACTAGCTTAGTATGCTTATGTCTGTTTCTTTAGAGTATAGCTCTAACTCTAGCCTCTGGATCTATAGCTAATATGATATATATAGCTATGGTTCAGGCTTATTCTAGAATATAGCTCTGACTCTTGCCTTTGGCACTGTAGTTAATATGATATATATAGCTTCGGTTTTGGCTTATAGATTCCCTGGCAATAAAAGTCTTGTTCATTGAATCTCTGTTATACTTGTATCTTGTATTTCAACATTCACTCCCATCTTGTTTCTATCGAAGATAGTCTATCTCATCCAATTTTACACTAAGTTGAAGGTTGATCTACGCCTTGCCCATTTGGACTCTGTGTACTTTTACTACTGATGTATCTATAGAAGTCCCTGAATGAATATTCTGTTCATTGTTGCTCTTGCCTTGGGAAAACAATTATGACTATATTGATATCATATGTACCTTCCTTGATTGCTTCTATTCAAGGTATACATCATATGAACAGGACATAGTATTTAAATATGCTTATATCATTCACCTTTATGTTCCTCTTTAAAAGAGGATTATCTCTCCTTTACCATCTCTAGAAAGTTTTGCATTACTTTGATTATCTTTCTACTCCTGAAGTACATGTTCCAATTGTCTGCATCCTTTTGTTCCTTTGCTTTTAGATCTTCAGAATCAAGAATGTTGACCAAGACATTTCAATCCATATGTAGCCCCTTAGTTGATTACAAGACAACATGATTGTCCATATTGTTGTCTCAAGGCTTAGAAATCTTCATAACAAGATTCCTCTCACTGTAAAACAATATGTATAGACAACTATCCATAAATATCTTGAATGAGATTCCTCTAACTCTATAACAAAGAGTAAAGGTGGATATCTAGAAATCTCTAACGATATTACTCGCACTCTTTACAACATATAAGTTGGCAATATAAAATTTTCTTTACAAAATTCCTCTCACTCATACAACGTGGAAATCTAGAAATTTACAGAGTCTCTCACTCTTATAATTTACAACGATTCACTTACAAGCCATCTAATATACTTCGAGAGATCTACATATATGCATATCATATTTAAAAATATACATATTTACAAATTTTTAAAGGATGGTTTACTTATGGACTGATTCTCCCCAGTGTATTGGGAGGAGTCTCGCAACTTTTGACCTCTAACCATTCCTCTGATGCTGATGTTGAATATGACATTGAATATGATGTCGAATCCAAGTAACCATTGGACCAAATTATGGGTCTTCCCAGTAACCTATATAACCTCTCTTTGCGGATACCAAGTACCATTTCCCTGTCTAGAGTAATTTCCCTTGAATACACAAGTACTCAACCATTCTGGAATGCTACTGCATAACAGTCATACTCAAATGTTGCAACTAAGAGAAGGTTTACTTTTAAGTCTGGGACATATAACATATTCTCTATTCCCATAAATCCTCTCGAATCGAGCTGGAATCTTACATATCTATACCCTTTTATTTCTTGTCTAGTATTGGTTCTAGATCCCACAAAGCAATCTGTGTCGAAATTTGGGAAAGTCAAAAATATTGATCTCATCCCGGTCATGTGGTGAGATTTTCCATTGTCCATGAAGCATTCTTCGATGTCTTCATAAATCACTTTGCCAAGACCAGCCATAAAGAAGTATTCTCTTCCAAGCCTTTCAACAAGACCATTGACTTCATCTGTAGCGGTTGCTTCTTGTCTTCTCGCAAGTGTCCTCTCATCTTTTAGGTTCTTCTCCAGACATAAGTGCGGGTAAAGTGTCCAAAAATTCTCAATATGGTATCCACTCTTACCAAATTAAGATTATATTATCTTGTTCCACGATCCTTTCTTATCATTCCTCCTTTTCCTCTAACTTGAGAAATGATATGCCTCCTCATGCTTGGAGGGTTTTACTGGTGCAGACTGTCCTTCTCCTGTAGCATGGATATATTTCTATGAAGATTCCTTACACATGTTACTCTTCTCTAAACTTGAAGGTAAGGCCATTTTCTTATGCATGAATTTTTCATCTGAGGTTCTCTTTATTTCATCTACCCTCGAGCACTCTCCATCTTGATGGGAAAAATAATAATATGAAGAGTCTTCTTTCTCAATCATGTTCCTCGAGGGAGATGATCTCTCTTGTAGTGGATACTTCTCATTCTTTGCTTTTCCAACTTTACTTATTGATGATTCCATCTGCAACTTTCTCTCTAGCTCATGAAAAATACTCATATGGAAATCTTCATGACTTGAGATCTTCTCTTCCTCTAGAGCTTGCAAATACAGTCTTAACTCAGAATCCTCTCTCTGTATTTGCCTATTAATGTTATTTTGGAGTCTTATCTTCATAAGAACCTTACTCGTATTGCTTCCTTGAAAAGAGCCTCCCATATCTTCACCAACTTGAGCTTCAGATCTCATCACATCAACAACTTGCAAAACATGTCAAAACTAGCTCGTATACCACTTGATCCGAAAATATTTAGAAACCACTTATTCTTGAAAATATATGCATTTAGTATCTAACTTGTTTCCATGTAATTTCTAGGATCTATTGAGGTGATTGCAAAATTTTGATGATGTGTTTTTTACCCAAAACTCATTAAAAGCAAAGATTAAATACCAAAAAACACATTCAACATGAATCACATATACCAATTTAATGGATTCTCTTAAATTACATCACTCACAACAAGAAAATAACTTCACCATTGAAATACTTGAAAATTTATGAAACTTTTGACTGTAAAGTCGACCACTTTCCAAACTAGCTCAATTTTGCACCTCTCGTCACACAAAACAATGCGTTAAATACTCATAAATGAAAAATTGAGTACAAAGTTTTGAAAATGACATAAAATTACAAAACAACCTTATATTCATGATCCTTGCAAAAAATCAAGCAATTTTGATATAAAACACTTGAAATTATGTCAAGGTACCATTTGAGATGCTTTATGGTGCAACACAAAATCGTCTGGTACTTGCACGTACTTTTGTACAGTCTTGAAATCCATGCCATGTCCTTGCTTCAAATTCCATGCAGTATTGGAATGCATGCACATAGGGAGGTGTTATGCATTAGGATATGTGCCCAATATATAGGGTTGGGTCTAAAACCACCTCCACATTTGGCTGTAACTTATTTACTATATTTAGCGTCATCTATGCTAAGTATGGAGGCGTTGGCAAGTTGGTTAGAACCTTTTGCTAACTTAGCGGAGGTTTCGGGTTCTATTATGGTTCGATGGCATATTCCTAGTTATATTTAACATATGGTTTAAATAGTTGGTTAAATTTCTAATGTATCCGTGGGCATATGGTATATAATATATATATATACTCCTATGACATTTAAACTTCCCGCCAATACTTAAGATTAAGCGCCCTACGGATAAGTGTTGGTTGTATGGATATATATGTGAACCAAGGGATGGGGCTAGCCTCGACCCTTTTTCTCCTCCATATGAACTTTACATTATTTTAAATAAATAAATTGGCATATGGATAACAAGAACCAACGTATGGTGTACTGGTATGGAGGTTTATGTGAAGACTTTGGTTCTTACAGAGGTCATGGGGTCGAAACCCCCAGACTCCATAAAATTTTACCAACGTAAACTAATACTGGCCAATGGGAGGTCGCCATGTTTTCTATGTGGCGACCTCTCATTGGCCCTCCTAGGGCACGTTTCAACATCTCATTGATCCACTTGGAGTATGAATTCCAACACCACTTTCCAACTCAATTGTTGATTGTACATGCCACATCACCCTGCTGACACATGTAACCACTGACATCATCCTTTTGACCTTAACCTTTGACATTTTTCTTCCTCAAACCATGAACTTTGATTGCTCATAACTTTTGCATACGAGCTCCATTTGACTAACCGTTTGTGTCATTGGAAAGCTAACAATATGCTCTTTGCAATGATGTCAATTTCAAGACGAATTGAGATGGTTAACTTTTGAGCATTTATGGATCCCCTAGGACCTCTATGAGCATTCCGGATCCAAGACTAGAAATGGTATTGTTTGAGATACAAGAAATCATAGAGAAGGAAGCCTCAACATTCAATGTATTTCATCCACTCCAACTACAATCTCTACAGTCCTTACCAATTTCTCATGTTGTTACTTTCCCTTCCCTTTCTTCTTCTCTAAACATTGACTGGCACAACCCCCCTTCTTTTGGCACCTAAAACAAATCACATCACTCAAATCCTTCTTAGCATGGTTACAAGAACATGACTCTTGCTTATTACACATCTTGAGAAATAACCATACTATAATCACTGGAATACGAGGGCATCACACTCACAACCCATCACAGGTCCAAATCACCTCTCTAGGGAATTAAAACATACTCCATTCACTGGAGTATCCATGACATCACACCCACAACCTATCACGGGCTCAAATTTCCCCTCTTGGCTATAACAACATACTCCAATCACTATATCATATCGGGCCTCACACCTATTGAAATCCTTTGTTCTTCCTTCATTAGTACAATTTTTTAAATATGTGGTTACACGACCAAAAAATGTTAGTCATGACATCTGTTATACGATATATACTAACAAATTTGCATAATTTTGAGGTGTATTAAGTGCTTTGCATAAATTACTAATAGAAACTACTAACATAGGTTTGTGATAAACATATACTTCTAGCCTATAACTATGTTAATATAAGGTAGAGTGATTGGAGAAAAAACCCTAACAATGGTGGTACAGATCTGTCAGACTGTGAAGCACTAGCCCGAGCCCAAATCGTACATTGCATGGGGTCGTTTCCATCCACAGTATGGATAGCTATGATCCTTTGGTAGATTAATCTGATGATTTGTCGTCAGAGTCGAATATCTTATCCTCTCTCGAAGCATCAAATTTTGTCGCCACCCATAACTGCACGGAGGATCCTATTTCATTGGGCGATCAATTGATGAAGAATGAAGTACACTAGTGGGAAAAAATTCTTTTTATTTTATAGCAAAGGAATTCTTATTCATTCCTTTTGCATACAACTTTTTAATAAAATAAAAAATGCACACGCATTTTAGTGAAGAAAAATATTAGGTCTCCTTATTTAAGAAAAATGTAGTTTAACCTTCCTTTCCAACTACCACACCCATTACCGAGTAGAATAAGGAATGATTTTACACCACAAAAATTGTCAAGTATGACTTCAATTTGTTAACAAGAGATAGTATCATCTTCTCCCTTTTGTAGTTGTTCACATGTTTAGAGTCTTCATCTGTGTCTTTGACCTTTGAACCTTCAATGTCAGTGTCATATTGTTGTCTTGGATTTTTCACATCCATCTGTGATTTTTCAAAGTAGCCATCTCTTAACAAAACCACTACACTTCCTATGGAGTTGGCTAATATCAATAAAAAAAAATTCTTATGATTCCAAAAAAACATTTACTCACACTTCTATGGAGTTTCCAAACATGCAATTGTTAGAGTAGTCAATTCTAACAAAGCATCCACATACTGAGTTGACTAATCTCAATATGTTTCTCAACACAAACTCCAAATCAATTAAAAAGACATTTAACATAGTCTTGGTCAAATATTTCTCCCTCTCACATTTATAGGTTCTCTATTGGCATCTGAGTTTCGCTACCATCTCCAAACATTCTATCAACTTTGTTTAACAAAAAGCCAATTCAAATTTCCAAACTGCAATAAAAAATTATATAACCTAATTGTAGATTTTCCCTTCACATCCTTAGGCTCCTCACCAATCATCGCCATGGTCCTAATAACCTCTGTCATCACTCCTCTTCTCAGGATCATGACCCACTCACGGTTCACAACTACTTCCAAGGCATCATAATCTGGTGTGAGCCTCACATATGCCTCCTTCAACCCATCGACCTCATTAAAGTGTTCACTTTCTTCATTTGATTTCATCTCCTATGATTAGGTTTTCAAGACCAAGAATATGCATCATAAAATCGGCTCCAATAAACAAATAATAACCATTCGATGTATTTTTTATCTGACTGTGTGTAGGCATCTTGCACAATGGAGGCATGTTATCTCTCAGAATGCACATTCTAAGAGATCTAACATAAAAATGAGGCACTCAAAAGATTAAAAATGAATTGGGAGAATGGTGCAAATAGGAAGAAGGCAATGCTCTTGCTATAGATAGGCCTATTGCCTCTTATCTACGTTGTCCACCATTAAAAAATGAAAAATGATGTCTTACTTATTACGCTCTTGCTGAAGATAGGTGTAATGCCTCTTATCTACGTTGTTTACCACTAAAAAATGAAAATGGAATCTTGCTTATTTGCTAAGAATAGTAAGGGATGCACACTAGTTCCTCTTGGTGCGCATTCACTCTCTCAACCCTCACCTAACAACAAAAACGAGAATGCAAGATGGTTCTCTCACTCCTCTCAGCAAAAATGAAAATTGAAGATTACATAAGAAACTGAATAATGCAGGATTCCCAAAGCTTCATCAAATGTATTAGAGGATTGAATCACTTCTTATACAATCAAGGTGATCTTATACAAACAGTAAATGCCACTTTATTCTTATGCATTTGTCTGCGCAATCAGATTGGCAAGAGAAATTTCCCGCATCGTTTATTGACACAACTAACTATTCACTAAAATAGACATCGCCATTATTTACTTTGACTGGTGATGTTTTATTCCAATAAAAGACTAACTGATGCTGACAACAATCATAAAACTATTATAGCATTACTTCTCCTTCTTGCCTTGCTTGTTGCAGACGACTTGTACTATGTTATGTGCTTCCTAAGGAAGGTTGACGCCCTTCCTTATTGGTCCAACTCCTCCTTATTTAGATCTGGAAGCATCCCTACTTCTGCCACCCACCGAGGGAACTTTCATGACATTGTCTCGAATGTCATCCATTTGTCCTATCTCTAGAGTTTGGTATTGTTTTCCAACCATGTATGAAACATGATGGTGTTTGGCGCAATATGGTGCTACTTGCAAGGATGTTGCGATTGGAATGTGTTCATGTGATAAATTATGAATGCCACTATGATCAGCCTATTATGCTCGGTTTTGATGCGATGATCCCGACATAGTCAAAAGGAGAGGCATCTCTATGGGCGCCCGATACTGAAATCCAAGATAGACTTCGAAAGGTAAGAAGTCTGTGGAAGAGGGTGTGGCCCTGTTGTAAGGGTGCCACTTCTGGAAAGCCGACATCAAGAGGTGTAATTCTTTGGCGTAGAGGCAGGAAGTAAATTTGGTTGTCGACAAGGTCTCAGATTGGTCATTCACTGGGTGACCTCCCTGTTTATGCATCGCTCCAAGAGAAAATTGAGAGGTAATCTAGGGTAAGGGATCACAATTTTTAACTATGGCTTGGATGAGAGGACGGTAAGAGATAACTAGAGGACATTCAATAGTGTCTTGGGTAATCAATCGAGATGTTGAAGCATTCAGGAATGATGCATCATGAATGAGATCGATGGATGGAGCAAGGGTTCGAGGGGGTGGGCGCCTTGAGGAAGACTTAGAGACCTTGGTAAATTTTGGGAGTCGAGGAAGTATCATGGGAGGTGTCGAATTAGTGAGGTTCTCAAGATGAACATGGTGGGTCAAACACAAAGAGACATTGTTGGTATTGATAACATGGTGAGTGGCTATGGTATCGGTTCACGACAATGGTGAAGTGATAGACGATGAAGTAAGGACATGTGTGCGCCCAACCTATTTAAGGTGGTACTGATGAGTCTTTGCATGATAGATCTCTTGTCGGTCTTGTTGGTAAGGAAGACTGAGAAGGATACCGACACAATCTAACGGTGACACATAGCAAATCACAGTGTCACGAAAAGGGCCAATGATGAAAGTGACGACACAACACCGAGGAAAAGTAATGCAAGGACCGCCTTTTTGTACCCATCCAAGCTGATATGGATCGGGGTGTGGGGTGGTGGGGAGTTGCAGATGTTGGACTAATTCCTGTGATATCAGATTCTTTTGTCTGCCATTGTCCAGAATGAGAGTGGCGAGATCCTTTTTAATTTGGCAGTTGTGAGTGAATAGGGGAATGTTATGGTGACTTGGTTCTGGTGTAGTCATGAGAATGAGGGATGGGTCATCTTCGGTGGGGTTGGTGAGAGAGTTGACTTATGGTTTCTCAAGAAACTTAGTGGGTGTGGCCTCTACAAACAAGGTCTAATGGGGGTGGCTATTTTTAATGGCTCAACAGTCGGTAGAGTTATGGGAGTTTCTCTTGTAAAAATTACACCAAACTGCATTTTTGGTCACCGACGATGAAAAAAGATGAGGTCGAGAATGAGAAGGGTATGGATTATCAGCCTGGGTTCAATTTGGTGGATATCGAATGTGAGGATCCACCTTTCTTTCTACGTCCAAGGTCCGTAAGAAATCCTTGTGAAGAGAAGCGTTTTCAAAAAGATCTACCTCTCACTAGAGAGGTAACAATAAACCATAATCGAACTTAATTATTAATACCTTTTCTGGTTTGTTGATCTGGAGTTGGATGCATAGCTTCAAGAAGACATCGATGTAGCCTTGAACAGATTGATTGGAAAGCTGACGGAGTTGTAACTACTTTGTGAGTAAATTCTTAAGGTAGCCTGGAGAGTAGAAGTGTTTTCTCAAGGCCTGACAAAATGTATCCCATGAAGTAATGCGACCGTTTGTCAGGGACAGAGTATTGATCTCGACGATCAATTTCGCGTTGTTCAAGTGTGTGTCCCACCAAGTTTGGGCGATTCCTTTGAGTTGGAGACTGGCTATTTGCAATTTGGTAGCCTCCTCCATCTTAAACGAGGTTTTGAAATAAGTGGAGAGGCTACGGATCCAAGAATCCATGGTCTTGCCATTCATTTGGTCAATGACCTTGGGTAATTGAAAATGGGTGTCCAATTGCATGGTCGTTGGAGGTCTTTGTTGTTGAAGTCGAATCAGTTCTTGGAGAGCCAGCGCCAAATCTTCCACGGGGCTTGATGTGTCTGCGTTGGATTACTCATTGGAGGCTTCTCGTCGAGGCAACATGGTTGGCAGACCGGAATATACCATGAGGAGGGTGTGAAAGAATCCCTGAGAAGGGTGAAATGCACACTCTGAGCAGAAACATGAGACTAAGTATGAAGACCCCCCAAAAAAAAAATTGAACCTGGTGGATGAAGTTTTGGTCCCAATGACAACACGCCCTGATACCAATTGATCTGACTGTCTGTGGGTGCCTTGCACAATGGAGGTGTGTTATCTCTCAGAATGCATGCTCTGAGAGATCTAAAATAAAAAGGAGTCACTCAGAAGATTAAAAACGAATTGGGAGAATGGTGCAAATAGGAAGAAGGAAACGCTCTTGCTGGAGATAGGTGTATTGCCTCTTATCTACGTTGTCCACCACTGAAAAATGAAAAATGACGTCTTTCTTATTATGCTCTTGCTGGAGATAGGCATATTGCCTCTTATCTACGTTGTTCACCACTGAAAAACGAAAATGATGTCTTGCTTATTCGTTTGAGCATAGTAAGGGATGTGCACCAGTTCCTCTTTGTGCACATTCACTCTCTCAACCCTCACCTAACAACAAAAATGAGAATGCAAGATGGTTCTCTCACTCCTCTCAGCAAAAGTGAAAATGCAAGATTACACAAGAAACTGAATAATGTAGGATTCCCAAAACTTCATCAAATGTATTAGAGGATTGAATTGCTTCTTAAACAATCAAGGTGATATTCCACAAATGGTAAATGTCACTTTATTTTTCTGCATTTCTCTACGCAATCAGATTGGCAAGAGAATTTTCTCGCAACGCTTACTGACACAACTAACTATTCACTAAAATAGACATCACCATTATTTACTTAGACTAGCGAATGCTTTATTAAAATAAAAGACTGACTGACGCTAACAACAATAAGAAACCTATTATAGCATTACTTCTCCTTCTCGCCTTGCTTTCTGCAGACGACTTGTACTCTGTTGTGCACTTCGTAAGGAAGGTTGGTGTCCTTCCTTATTGGTCCAATTCCCAAGGAATTTAAACAATGAACAATCCACATAGACAAAGCTTTTCGAATTAGAATAGACATCTTCCTCTCCACTATTCACGATGTCAAACAATAATTCCGCTTCCAACAAATTCTTTGATTCATTTAGTGGATCAACACATACATATATTATACAAATACTCAAAGTCTTCAACGAAGAGTAAAATGTCTCAAAATCCCTAGGGTATGAGCTGAAATTCACAGGATGCCTTCTTCTAGTTTTCAACTTTCTTAAACCTCAAAAAAAAAAACTTTCTTGCATTGATCTCGGTCTGCACATCCATGGGATCCTTTCCATCCATCGTATAGTCGATGAAAGGCATGTGGCTAGAATATTGTTCAACGTCCTAATCAATTCCTTCACCATGGAACTCGGTTCCAGAACAATGCGATGTCACCAGCCAGATTCTTCTCTACGAGCTGAAGGTGTTTGGTTCTGCTATGTTTGGCTCCACATTCACTGTTGTGAATGATGGTTCGACTTAACATTCTTTGCATTAGTCAACCATTTGGTATCCCTACCTTAGTTGCAGGATAAATTTAGGGGAAGTGGAACCTGGCAAGTCTAGTCATCAAGTTCCGACAAAATGAAGTTAGTACTCTCAGCCTCAATGCACTTACAACTAAGAATAGTTTATACGTTTAATCTCGACATTTGCACACAGTTTTTACTGTTCATTTCTATGACTTTCAAGAAACCTTTTTTTCGTCCTTGCTTTTTAACTTTCCTTCGTACCATCCTCACACGTACAGACTGCCTCCTACCATACGTTCCATCCTAGCCTGTTCTAGAAGCTCTAATCGACCCTAATGATTTCTTCTTCACTAGATCGATTCAATGGACAAAACAACCTAAATAATCTACTACAAACAAATAACAACAATCCACTCTCAACAATCTACTCTACTCTCCTACATTTCCATTTCCCTGGGCCCTCCTGTGAAGGAGTCAAGACCAGTCCCGCTCTGATACCATATTGGGAAATGTGAGAGGGAGAGTAGAAATAATTACAAAAACTCAAAATTGTGCTAGCTAGTTGCAGAGAATATCTCAAAACAACTAGGCATCAACAAACTCCTAAAAACTAGGAACATACTCCTAGTAGAGACTAGAACTCTACATAATAATGACCAATAAACTCAATAATTAAATGCGATCACACCAAAGACAAGTGGGAGTTACATATCCCAACATTTCCCTCCACATTTCATTTCATGAGCATGGCAAGAAGATGCATAAAAAATCTACCGATGAAAAGTTAAATTGTACATAAAGAGAAATGCACTTGTGAGGAATAAATATTAACATTTGGATTTTGGATTTTTAAGTTGCAAGGCATTTGTTATATCAAAACAAACTTCACTCGATTTGTTTACCTGGTCGATGGAAAAATGACATATGTTCTTCGTCTATTTTTGCATTTTCCATTTTATGTTCTGACCATAATAATGATCAACTGACAGAGCAATAGTGGCTTGGTGCTGCCCGACTCGATGAACATCTCGAGGGCCTCGGTAAGCATCTGCATCATGGTGATGATAGATCTTGGAAGCACTCGCGATCGAATAGAGATTACCTCAATGTTCTTGAAGTTGTTGTTGGTCCTCCATGTGAGCTCAAGTGCTGAATTTGTGCATGAGGCCACATCTTCTATTGGGTTGGTGTAAAAATGGGTCAGGCATCAACAAATGGAATAGCATAAGAAGTATTCGTAGCAACGAGTTGAAACAACCAAATATATTGATTCTATTTGGGGCCCGAAAGTGGCATATATTGGAAAAGTATCCATATTGTCCAACATCGTTGACATTGACATAATGGGCATATACTTGAACAACACTAGCACCAATAGTGACAATGACAGAGAAATGGCCCGGGCAAACTATATCAATGGTATCACCAACTCAAGAGAATTGCATCGATTCATGATCATCAACTATGGAAACAATTCTATGTGTGTTATAGATTTATTTGGATGTTGATGATAGGAGACTCATATATTGAACATTCAATTGTTGTAAATTTTGATGCCAGTGATGAGGCAAATGGGCTTATGGTGTGGGAGGTTATCAAGGTGTGGTCACCTACAAAATAGTTTGAAATCAATTAGTTGGGGATATAAAAACCCTAGTCCCAACCCAATTCAAGAACCAATAATGAAAATATCCGCTTACTAATTTTGGGGGCCATCCCTAGTCAGTTGGGTAACCTACACTACTTGACTTAATTCAGTCAGTCCCATTGTCTCATGAATCTTCCCAATGACATCCACCACTGGCCCAACAAAGATAATATTGATTTATTTCTTCAAAAAAGGAAAGGAAGTTTTGGGCTCCACTATTTTATTTAGAATGAGTAATTGAAAGGAAGTATGAGGCTCCACTATTTTATTTAGAGAAAGTAATTGATTTGTTCATAATGGGAAGGAAAAAATGAGTACTTCAAATGTGATGTGGTAACTATAAATGGCCCCATACTATTGCAACTTAGGTCATCGCTCGATTGTACACTTCTTATGGTAGTGTGTTCCTGAAGTCAATTTCCAAGAAACGTGTAGCTTGTAGATGGACCATCAATAGTCCTTCAAGTAATATAAACATAGAGGTTCGTCTAAACATAGAGAGGTGGATATGGATAAAAAGTTGTAAAGAAAATACACAATCTTGTTCCATCATATACGATGTCCTTTATCACCATGTATGTGGTGTGCACCAACTTTGAGCAAATGCAAATGGTTGCTTTGGTTAGTTCCACATCATTACAATCCACACTTTTTTCTTCTCTTCATCCTTTTACCACTGCATGAGGAGGTCAAGGAGGGTCAACACAACAACAACATAGGTGCTTCGTTTACGTGGCACCCAACCCACACAAAAAGTGATAATTGTGATATTTTAGATTGAATGAATTGAAAACATGGTATGTGGTTGACAGGGAACAATGGAGTTTACGATCTGGAATTGTTGTTGTTAATCGTTTTTGCTTCATGAAGGGTGGAGGCCTTCTATGAAGTTATGGCACTTTTTTTTAATACGTACATAACATTTTTTTTTAAGTCTCGATTAGAATGTTCCTTGTCCCATCGAATTATTTAAGTTATCCAATTCAACAAGTTGTTTTTGTTTCATGACCTTATAAATAAATTATCATTCCTATTTAATAAAGAGTTGCAATTGTTTTTAATTCAACTTAGGGAAAACCCGACAATACTCATTAGAATGATACTAGGTATTTTAAATGTACTTTTAATTGCGTGATGTTAGACATGCTACAATAATAATAAAAAGATTGACCTTGTCCACTTGTTGCTTTACTCCCAAATTATTGAATAAAATGTTCAAAGTTGAAAAAATTGATTACGACAATCTATCCATGGCTTATTGTTGAACAACCTAATAAGACTTTTTCACACCCATTACTTGTTTACTTTCCATTTGTTAGTGTTTGTGTAAGCCAACTGTTCTTTGTTATGAAAAGAGGGTTGCTTTGCATAAAAAAAAATGGTTTGCAAATAGACAAATCATGCTCCCTAACTAAACTTTCAATATTCACACTCGAGTAGGAATGGTAAAGACAAATCCTGCTCAAAAATGTTTCCAGATAAATATCCATTCCCCATAGATATCTATCCATCCCTAATATAAAAAAAAGATTCTGATTTATACACAATCCTAACACCCTCTTCTTATTATCCTAACGTGGAACTTACCCTCCCCTCCATCTAAGCAACACAACTTACCCTCCCCTTCATCTTAGCAACACGAACACTAGGATTGCTCTCAATAATATTGAAATTGACCAAAAACTAAAAACTACACTTGATATTTCTAATTGTTAATTTTTAAAATAACTCTTTTTGCAATGTCTTTGCACCTCATACGAAAATTTATAATATGAAAGGCTATATGATGTAGGTTTATAAGTTCTGCCTGATTCAGAGTTTTTTTAACTCAACGGAGAGTTAGCCATCTAAAGTAAAGTTAGAAATTCGACATCTAAAGTAAAGTTAAAAATCCGTTTGGGAAACTTGTTTAGTCA